>DWDW01000810.1:0-13206 GCA_018245635.1 Mimoniades versicolor eupheme
AATACTAATTAATACTAAGATGCTTAAATATAAATATTAATCTTAAATATAAATACTAATTATACCATAGGCTAACATATGTTTTTACAAAACACGAAAATAATTTATGCTCAGATACTGGCGATGCATACTCGTAAGGGCCTCCTCAACGGTGAACCAAAAATAGCTTTATTTGCGATTCGTAAGAGTTCTTCAAGAAGTATACTATCAACATGATTCGTTTGGACAAAATTACTTTTCACAATTCACAAATCTTAACAATAAAAAATCCGTGAGTTACTAAAAACACAAACATATTAAAACAACTCTTCATTTATTACGTACGCTAAGAAAAAGTCAAACGAACCACTCAAGTCAACTTTGCTTATAATCATTTGCCTCGCGACAGAAGTAACCAACGCGTCGCCAGCCCTAGCAGCATACAAAAGACAAAACAATGATAGCACATCAATCAGAACGCCGTATAAAATCCCGGTCGCACTTTTATCACGGCACCGAACGTCCGCGCATGCATTACGTCCGGCGCCCGCGCACGCGACGAGACCGTCTATCAACAACTCATCAACCGGTGAAAGTGACATGCAATACTTACATTATGCAACGCTCTTATCGGACGGAATTAATATCGTAATCTGGTATACGAATAATCTAAAATTACTTCGCCACCTCGCCATGTTAAGATGAAACGACATCTGACTAATACATTACATTTGTTATCTTATCTACGCTGAGAAAAAATGGAATTGAATACAATCAACGGTGATTTTACGAAGCTAATGACAATGTGTAATTAACTTAGTAAGCACTCGACGTGAAACCGAAATGAAACAAAGCGGAAATGAACGCTAAAGAGGGCATATAATACAAAAGAGAATACATTTTGCTCCTGCATACCAATCTACCATCACCCGATCACCCGGTGAAAGTGACGTGCGATACCCGCCTTACGCAATCTAATTATCGCCGAGAACGAACACCGTGGTCCGATGATACATCGAGATCACGCGAACACACCGATACTCTCACTCACTGACTTAATCATAGTACTGTACCTGTCAAATTTGACGAACTTTCCGCTTATATAAAAGTCAAATGTTCGAACACTTTTTTCCAACATATTCTTTCAAAACTTTTTTTTTAAATTTTTTTTTAAATCATACCCACGTTCCGGACGCAACAAATATTCATACCGATGTCACGACTATTTATACCGTAGTCACAATTACCCACTTCCTTAGCGAAATTAATTTACTTCTTTTAAACAAAAAACAAAACTAGGAAACTTTCATAACGAGTAGACTCAGTTACGTAAAAAAAAACTACCTTCTTGTAAATAAAATTTGCCCTCGTAAATATACTTGTCAACTTTTACATTTAAACATCGATACATTCATCCATGAAACAAATCTTACATTACATTACAATCATGACACCAATTAACAAATACAACACAATAATAAATTAAATCAATTCATACTTGAACCTGATTACTTTACCTTCGGTAAGGTAACTGATCTCACATTTCGCAAATAGGTCCAGTTGCTAAGTGAAAAGTTTAACGGGTACTCGGCGGGCGGAGAAATTAACAAGTCAACATAATCAACTCGGTTATCATAAGACGGCGCTATTAGACAAATTAGATATTTACACCAGTGCCGTTCAATCTCAGTGTCAAACGAAAGCGTAGTTTCTAAGCCGCCCATCTGTACTTTTTACGCCCTCGATGCGTAATAGACGACGTCAGGTCTGAGAACGGAATTATTGACAATTATGTACGCCTTGAGGCGATTGTAATTAAAGAGTTTAATACGGTCTTCGAGAACACAATACGATAAGCGGATATTGACTTGAAAAAAAAATTGCGGTTTAACTAGGTACGAAATATTTATATGGTCAAAATTAAGTTTTTAAATAGGGACCTACCGATCTGTAAAGTAATGGAATGCAGAGAGCCCGACTGAAGGTGGTACGAACAGCATTCTCATCTTCGGAGGCCATTTTGAGCAACCGGTCACGATTGTTATATTTATGCAAGAATCTGGTGAAACGAGAGACTACATTCCTCTACGTACCATTACGGGGATTACAGGCGTGATGTTACATTTTAACGTTATACAAATCTGACCGGAGGTTTTCAGTGCAATTTAATACCGTGGGTATCACAAGTATATGTTTCAGTATTGAAAATCAACCCACGATTCCATCCCCAGTACTCGAGTTTACTCGCTACTGGAGCGATAAGGTAGACTAAGTTAATCAATAAAATCAATCGTTTAATAGGAAAGAGTCCAAATACAAAAAAAACTCATTCCAAAAACAACGACGAAGCGTAACGCAACGAGTGCGCAATGCAAGGAATAAAGTTGTCGCACAATTATTTGTCACGACCGGATGTCCAATCCGGATGGCTGCCTTGACTCGATACAATATTTGTCAAAAGGTCGACGCAATGTCAGTAGCCGTTAAAACATTCGCCGACAACTACATATAAATATATATATACCTATATATGATACGAAATAAGAAGAGAATTGCCAATAAATATATTACTCTTTATATTTGTGCAGGAGAGCTTTTAGAGTTAAATTCCGGCTCTTTGGAAGGCTTGTTAAGTAGTTGATAAATTTCGCTATCATTTGATTATAATAAAACTTGTCATAGATATAAATTGATATTCAAAAACTTCAGACCAAAGCGTTCAGCTTCAACCTAATAAAGTAATAATAAACCTAATATTGAAAAATTATATTCACATAACTAGATAATGTGAGGAAGTTTATTATCTTTAATCAATATGCTTTTATCCTAAAACCCGTATTAAAGTACCACGCGAAGTACTAAAGGTAGATTGTAAAATCTACAGGTTACCTAACTGTAATATGTAAATGTCCCGTCACGATCATTATATTGAGCTGAATATAACAAGATGTCAAATTTGACACACGAGTACATTCTAACATCGCGGTACACCGTCATTAAATCGATTATTTGCCGCCAATCAAATCGAATCATGCTAATAGCTTTGATGTAGGAACATGTCGATTTCTGATAACGATTTACACATAGGGACTACGGATACTACATATTTTTACATGGAATAATTCTTCAAACGTTTTAGCGACTATGCTATTCCAAAAAGTATTCCGGTTTATAAGCACGATAAGCCGGAAGTGAGGGTAATTGTCAATTAATATTAATTGACATATCTTTAGTGTACCTATATCTTATATAGAAAAGAGATACCAGTACAAATTTATCTTATGAAGATCGACTTCCACTGTTGTTTCTTAGATTATTGTCTTTAAGTTAATATTAATCCATTAATTAAGTATATTTAATCCAAGTATATTAGTTCATGTCCTTCATATCCAAATACATACATACATACAACACTTAAAATAGTCTATCAATTTTCAAATAATTTCAAACAATTATACAACAAGCAGAAACTAAACAAAATTGAGTAAAAAACTTTAAAGCACTCACAACCATAGACTGTTTGAGTGGTATACATCAAAAGACAGCTTGCAACGCACGTCATCAAGAGTGCCTACTGAAACATAGTACGCTTCATACATTTCAAGGTTCCTCTTTTCAACGCTTCCCTTCACTGATTAAACACGTCCCTAGGATAGCACACATTAGCTAATAAGCTACAAGGCGTAGGCGTTTCAGGAAAAGACGCAAACAAATTACCAACAAAAGACTAAACAGGTTACTATTTGCGTTGACTGCATATCGTGACTGCAACCCTTCTCGATTCACTCATCTCTCCCGCAATTGAGACGCAGATCTAGCACATTCTCGGCCACGCTGCTTCATATGAAGTAGTGGTCAAATTGTTGTCGGATGCTTTTAATTGCCTCCTAAGCCTTTGACGACGTTTACCTAACAATAATAACCGGGAACCTGCTTAACGTACTCTTCAAAGCTATCTCGCATCCATATGCTGACCTCACTCGACACGCCTGATTTTACAGTCTCGTGCGATCTCCAACCACATTAAGGATATTAGCGCTTCCCTATAACTGTGTACAATGAGAGAAGCGTCCTAGGCTGCACAGTTGCACAACAGAATTACGTAGAAAACTTTCTATAGGCACACTGTATATCAAAATCGCGACAATTTTCCGGATAATTAGAAAGTTCCTTTATTGATATCAAGCCGGACAGTGTGCAGGGGCCCGCGTGAAAACGCCAACGCGCGTGCGTCCAGCCCGTCTGCCACAGCGGCGCTTTATCAACATGATTGCCTTGTTTATGACAACATTGTTCGGTCGAGGGTAATTTATCAGAGGAAAGGAACTCTACAGCCGCTCAATTAATCAATGGACTGATTGATGGTGTCGTATTAATTTATTGATGCATAACAATGCCTTCTCTTTCTAAGATAAAGTATCGCAGGAAGCAATGGATAAGACGCATTCATATTATTTTTTTATTGAAAAGTTCTATCTATTCAATGTATATTAAAGTATGTTAATACACAGTTATTATCAAAACAAACGCTAAGAGAAAGCGTATATTTAAATCCTTGGTTGTTTATTATGCACCAATGAGAATTTCACTCGTAGATATTACTATTTCCGAATTGCCGTGATCATTTCTTAACTCATTAAAAGGCACAAAAAAAACATGACGATTGGTAACACCGAGATAAGTAGATCGCAAACAGGTTATGTGTCAACACCAAACAGAAATATTTCGAATAGTAAAAGTGTAATGTCATTACCACCTGACAATGTCATTGCCTCTCGTTCGACATTCGTTCCTTCGGTGTCACAGATAAAAAAGCAATTATTAGAGTGTTTTAACTTTGTCACTGGCTATGGCATAACATTTAAATACCATAAAAACATAATGAGTAACATCACGAGGGAACGGTTGCAGTGTTGAAATAAGTGAAACGAATCCACGAAACCATAACTTGGAAATCATTCGATATACGATTTGGCTACTGACTCATGATATTCCCGTGGAGTGTACTGCACTCCTTTGCCTACATTTTCAGGGATTACAGGCGAGATGTAAGTTTGTTACTAATACATATTTAGGAAACAAACTTCATGCTTCAGGACCGTCAATATCGGAAATAATAATAATAATCTTTATTCACTCTAGAGGTGAGTTCGTGATATCAGTACTAAGATTTGCAACTAATATGCCAATATAAAAGTATAAATAATATAAATAAAATAATATAACTAAATTTAGATTAAATTTATTTATATTAAAATTTACATTAAATTTAAATAAATGAATACTCACATTTATTCATTCGTTTATGCGTTCTTTCATTCATTCAAACTTTCTAAGTCACTAGACTTCTGACAAACAAAAGACGAGCTCAATGCTAAATAGAATTTTCTACCGCATTGACTGTAAATTCAAATACGCGTCACTATTGCATTCAAGATTAAACTATTACACTGAATTATGCCTGAGTTTATAGGTACAGTTATTTAACTGAAAAGAATATCATCGACATTTGTCATTATAAGTTGCAGCATCACATCTGCTACATATCTACTAATAATTCTACTAAATCAGTAAGAATGATACCATAATATATTTGCCGTTCCTATACTCGGAGAATTTATAATATGTACTTTATTTCTGCTAAACGTTATAATTAGCATATTAATGATTGTTGTACGGTAACGGATACTTGAATATTTTTTACGCCTACCGATATATTTTTACAAATAAGTAACTTGTAGGTCTGTCATGTCACCTTTGTCCGATAAAGCATGTGAAGGTCGAATATTCGAATACCCAACGACAATTCGATAATAAAAGAAGCCTACCTAAAGACTATAAAAACGCAGATACGATAATATTAAAAAATATATCTAGCAATTCCAAGCTCCGATTCTTAGCGAGTCTTCCAGTTCTTAAGAGCTCCCCCAGGGTAAAACGCGTCAATATTGGGAATGTATTTATTAAAGAAATTCATTCAATATATGTCGCGGTTATTAATTATTTAAGTTACAAAATATACCAATACTCGTTGTTCAAATACATCAGATCAAGTCTCTACAATATTTGGCAATTGGTGTTCTTTGCCTACCCTATAAGGACCCTGGCGTCATGCATACGAGTCATGTCGAGGCATACGAGTATATGTAACAAGTTCAATACTTACAACAAGCTCCGCAAACTTGGCGTCCAGCTCATCTTGGGGTGGCATGGGGTGCGTGGGGGTGACCGCCTGCAACGCGAGCCCCCCCTCGCCCCCCACCACGCAATATGTGATCTCCGGGGGCTCGTCATTCTGGAACAAATATATCGAAGGTTATAAATTGCTAGTTCGTGACTGATGCGTTTCTGATCTATCATCGGACAAATATTTATTACGTTCTTAAAGAACAATCTTATTGAAACTAAAACTTAAGTTTGCAATTTTACGGTGCGGTTTGATTATTACGAAACAGTAATCATCGTGGACTTAAGCAAAAAGCAAAGAATCGAAGAACGTTAATTTAACCATTAACGATATGGCACGATTCTTTATTTATACACTAGAGGCATTTCACGTATGGCGATACAAATTTGAAGATATTAAGAAACATATGTAGGTATATACTCGTATATATGTACATGTACATGAACAAAACGCGATCTTATCGTTATCAAGCGATCACTACCAAACAACCTTAAAGTTTTAATAATTTCATTCCGTGTTGAAAATATCTTAATTTTAACATAAATTAACCGTTCAGTTTGTTGAAGTAAACGATAAAATAATGTCGGCATACGGATATGCAGTAGGTAGGTACATATTTTTTCGGACTCTTTTGTCGTTCCTCTGTTGGAACACGATTCTCCTCTCAGAATGAGAGAGTCAAGACTATAGTCTATCAAGCTGACCAAGTGCAGGTTGAGACTTTAGACGCCTTTAGAGGACATTTTTTGTAAACATACAAAATCGTAGATTTACATATTGAAAATTTACATTTAAACTTATAATTTAACGAACCACTGCCGAATTACGACCACTGCGTGATAACGGTATAAAAAAAATTACGTAAGCATCACATTAACGAAAACAACATTCAGTTACGGCAATTGTTTTCAGTTGCTCGATCATTTTAACGGCACATATTGTACATCGTATTAAAACATTCCGAATAAAGCTTTAAGGAAATCCTTTGACAGCTGAATCATGAATTATTTAAAAGCTGGTAAATATTAATACATTCGAACGTGGAACTGAGTGTATAAGACTCATCAGAGACACGACTTCAGACGTAAATCATGATGATGGTGATGAGGTGATGAACTTTTGCCAAAGGTTGTTGCCTTGTTTGTATGTTCTGATGTGGCTTATGGAGGTACCATATTGTTGCCGTAAACGTGCGTTTGCAGTCATTGCACGTTAGGGCACGAAAATCATTAAAAGTAGATCATTCGTTTACTTAATGGATGGTACTTGCTACCGACAAAACATTGGATGTAGGGTGTATCGAAAAGAGAAACGCGTCATCTGTCAGTCGACAAGAGGACGACGGCCAATGTTTTGAGGACGTTTATGAAACTGTTAACGCTTGTATGGATGGCAAAACGAAAACGTCGCTTTTGACACATTTAATTCTAATTGATCATTAATTATTTTCTTTGTCTATTATAACATGCTTCCACATAGTGTTTTGGTTCAAAACAGTTCCTACAAATTGAATGTTAAGCTACATAAACATATTCCAAAAAATAAGCAAAAAACATAATCAATTCCTTCAATTACATTGTATATACGATAATAAATTTTATTGTAATTAAGTTAAAATGTATTAATAGAGAACAAGAAAATAATTTTGTATCTACACATAGTGTGATTCTTAAGCGAAATATGATATCTCCATTCTCTCTTTTTAATACTAAATTTAAAATCGCTTATCGCTTAAATCCGGGACTGTGCCATCCAATCTTCAGCAAGCGGTAAATTTTGTAAAATGGTAAACGAATGGGCCCGAAGCGGTACGAATCTCAATTTAAATTGCGAACTTAAATAACAATATTAATACGTCAGCAGCAACGCGGTCTGTTCCCCTAAAAGGGTGCGTCGAGGTAGATCGCGTCAATAAGGAAACACGGATGGACCGTGGACGGAAATATGGAAAAAGTTGCCTTTAAAAAAAGGAACGCCAATCAACGCCGCGAGTCGAGCGAGGCCGTTATATTATTAGCAATATTGGCGCGTAATTACAATTCAATTATTGCGCGTTGGGCCTATTGGTTGACTAGTGGATTTCTTTGGTTTATTTACTTTATTTCTTTTGGTTTATTAGTATTAAGTACTGTTACAAAATTACCTAAGCAATGGCTTTTGTAGGGTATTATAAAACTGAGTTCGAAATATAGGTATGTACATACATAAAAATAACCATTTGTACGTTAAATCATTATCTATACGTTTACTAGCTATTTTTGAAACATTTTACAAGCAGGAAACATTTCATTAAAGTTTATTCGACACTTGTTTAATACGAAATTCAGTTACGAAATATTTTTATTTCAAATATAATAGAAATTCCCAACTAATTTACTCACCACAATATTTCATAGTTGATATTTATTATTTACTTTTAACTAAATTTAATAATGTTGTAAATAATATATTACAGTGTTACATTAAAAACAGTTAATAAAATTAAAGCAAGGGTATTATGTATAAAAAAACGCCAATCTTGAATAAGTAAGAAAAAAGTAAATATCTAGAAGACGACCGATAGCAACGGAATTCAGAAAAACAAAGTGTATAAAATAAACATAGGAATAAATACTGAGCTCACACTGATAAGAAACAAGGAGCGAAAATGGCGATAATATTATGTACATTATAATAAATTTAATTATAGTATACATAACCTGGTATATATGTATAACTAAATGTAACATTGCGTGATTAACAGAACCAGTACCTAGTGTTACAAGATCAAATGAAGAGACAAAGCGTGAGTCAGAGGGTACCACTCGAATGTCACAATGTCACTCAGAGTCATTCATTAACCAGCAGGGTTGACACACAACAGCTACGTACGAAATTATTTTTCACAAATCCTAGTTCTTTTATAACTCATTTGTAAATATTACACATGAAACAAATTTTTATAGAAGAAAAAAATATATATGTGAAATCTAAAAGCTTGAAAGGCGAAGAGAACAGTACAATTGACGTAAATAAGTTATATATGAGTACGTCATACGATTAAAATATAACAATTTGAACATAACAATTAAACATGATTCAATTTTGTCGTATTGTAAGTTGTAACAAGGATAATTTTGATGCAGGAAAATTTCGTTAGAATGTCGTTGTAGCTGTTGTTGTAAACACGTGTCAATTAGAATACAGCTGAGTTAATAATAATAATAATAAATACTTACATGTATGGCTATATTTTTCAAAAACAAAATCAACCTCGAACACAAAACACATGTTAACATATGTTAGTACATAGAAAGAAGAAAGTCAGCTACACAGTAACAATACAGTCAAGTTTGATTAAACATTTGATGTTTCTATTCAAACATAAGCGAGGTGAACAATAATTATGGACAATATTTGGGCAAGAGAACAATGGAATATTTGATCGTACTCATAAAACCAGTGACAAAGAAAGATTAAACAAAGATACTACGCGAGTTGCAGTGTTAGAAAAGGACGGAAATATTTTATTAATCACCCAATTAGTATGTACGTATATTTGAAATGAGTTAAGTATATTATGTAAATAATGAATAAGGGATTGAGAAAAAAATCAGTAAAAAAATATATTATGATTTAGTGAAGGAGAAAGTTTAAGTGCAGTATAGAAACCAAAATGGGTAGTATTTTTTATTGTGAAACAAAACTTAAAATTAAATTGCAATACTATAGTGAAAAGAACATAAGTTAATTAGTTAATAATGTATCAATTAAGATTTGATTGTAACCATAAATTAAAAAACTATTTTATTTTGTGGTAAGACCGTTGTATAAAATATACTTTGACCGCAGTATAATTAATTTTGTTGTCTCATGTATTCTTTAGAAGAACCCTTACAAAATGTTTCCAAAAAACGTCAACATGTGCCACCAATTGAAAAGCACGCTAACAATGCATGCGAGTTGTCATCCCTACAACCCTTCAGGGACGTAACAAGGGACTTCAGTATTTTCGTCGATGACTTCACCCACGCCTTGCTCCACTGAACAACAGTCGACGTTTATATCCATAACTCACTTTATTACAAGCGAAAATATTCCCGAGGAACGATCTTAACGAGACAGGGTTAAAAAAAGTTATCCCAAGCAAAAAGGGACTGTTTGAGACACAAATTGATTTAATTAAGGTTCAAAGCGCACGCTATTTTACGTCTTCATGAAAAGCAGCATTAATGCTAAATTTGTATATCCAATTATTCATGTAGCTGAAGTAATGCGAGATGTATTGTAACAGAGTTGTTAATTAACAAAAAAGTATACAAGTTCCAGTGAAAAGCATGGTGTTAATCAAACAATGCGTCAGAGGGAGGAGTTCAAAAGGGGCACGAAGCAGCGGCTAGACGTTCCGAGAAGCGTAACTATATTCGTTCACGCGACGCAGTTCAAACACCTGGCGCTCGTTAAGCTTTTACCTATGTGTTTTGTTTTCTCTCCTCACATAATACTCAAAACTCTGTCAAAATAATTATTTACATACATACATCTAAATATGTATTAACCTCTCATCCATCATTATTATAATCATCAATTCGATTGAAGATTTATAACGGTGTTTAGAATGTTGGTTTTAAAACAAAAATTAACTTTCCAGCATTTCCGTTGTCAAATTTGGTCCATTATATTCTAATGTAATCTTATTATAACAGGCACTATGTCAAATGTCATCTGAATAAAAAAAGTATTGAATTATTGACAACTTACGTTTTGTCTCACAATTGAACACTTTTTCTTCAGCAAACTTTTGGTTTTACTGCTCTTTTTTCTGCCAAACATTTTTAACGATCATGACCATTCCACTTCCTAACACAACACTTATACACACCTTTATTAACCTCAATATGCACGATATATTGTGCTTAAAATTTCTTGTGTTTAAATACAACATTTACCGAATGTCACAGGTTATTTTTTTGTATGTCACTTTGTGTTTTTCACGGTCCTATTAACGCGGTCGTCGTCGACGGGGTGACATGACGCGCGCGGCACACGACGCTGGCGCCGGGCCATTCGTCTCAATCAGAATTGACGCGTCTGTTCGCTCGTCCTGTAATTACCTAATTGCTTCCGCGGCGCCCTTATCGACGAGCTCCATTGTTTCTGTCGTTCCAATGTTATCAACTGTTCGACGTATTAGTGGTGGGGTTGTTTTATGTGCGGCAAAGAGTTTAATTTATCTTATATTTGTAATTTTTTATAACATATAATTTTCTATGGCATCGTTACGAATTCACAGACATGTATTATAAACAGCGCATTTATATCAGAATACCAAAAAATGCATTTGCAAGTTAAGATTTTACTACATCTTATGGTGGCATCTTCAACCGAAGGCTGCTATTAAAGCTGTGCTTATCATCAACTCTATAGCTTTAAACAACCTCTAAAAATCTAGTGTAACGCTTAAATAACCTCTATATATGTATGTATGTATATTCTTAAGCCATGAGATGCATCTTTTGCCCATTAGTGATCTTCGTCGACATTAACAAAAACCAATGGTCAATTAAAAATGATTACAAATTTGATGGCAGATTAAAACACACAAGAATAAACAACTGCAATCAATTGAACAGTAATAATTTTGTACATTGCGTTATAATATCGTTACTTCGTATAACAATGACACAATTCACCGCTGGATCGTATCGCTAGTAACCAAATAAAATAGACAACCGCAGCCTAGAAAACCAGGGCGAAACCTGTAACCGCAAAATATTCCACCCACCGAATAGCACATTTATATCAGTTACTATTCGTAGAATGACTGAGTGACTGCCTCGTTAGTCCAGTGATCGCAAGTTCGACAGATGATCGAGAAATCCGGATCCAATCCCAGATCGGGCACGTTTAGATTTGTGCAGGTGGATGGCAATAGGCTCACAATTTAGTCCATATTAGATAGGAACTGAAGATGAGTTCTAACATAGACGTCGAATGCGTAAAAAACCTATATATCATGGCCTTCAATAGTTTTAGGTTATACAAATCGGAGAACATAGAACCAAGTTAAGTAATTCAAGATATCGTGCGAGTTTTACCCAGAATTAAATCTATGCACGTTTATAAAGGTCACGCCATCGTGGAAATTTGGTTACGTAGAACACCATAAGCTTCATAAGTCGACCTTTGTGAAATGCCAAACCTATTCATATATTGTTAAATGATACGATTTCACAATCTGTTAATTCTAGTTTTGTACCTACACATAGATCGAACAGCTCCTAAATTTGCCTATTGTTGTCAGACAACTCTACTTCGAATGTGCCTTGTCGCTTTCAAAACCACAAGGTATAATATATAAATACTAAATATATAAAACATAAAAATTTAAAGAGGGTTAAACAAAATTCATTACTTAAGCAACCTACTAAACGCTTACATGAAACTATGGAAACCCATGAAAGAAACTTTTCTTCTTAATAATAAATAATAATTCATTCGTTTTCTTTTCAAATTAAATTACAGTATTTTATAGCTTTAATATCCAAACCTGGAACATATCTGAAATGAATTTAACTCCTATACTGATCAATCCAGTAGCGAACCAAAGTGATCCTAATGACCAGACACTGTCTTATGTCTTTTGACGACTGTCTTATGTCTTTTGACGACTGTCTTATGTCTTTTGTTGCCTTTTGACGACTATACTATTACCAAACCCGAAGATTCCATCAAGCAACTAATCGATTATATACACCGGACCAAAAAAGCCGAGAGTAAAAAATGTTGTAGGTACAACTCTCAAAAACATATAGGTACTATATATGTATGTAATATAACTGACAAGTTCAAAAGCCCATGCCCCATAAATCACATCGTAGACTAGGACCTAATTGACTCTAACAAAGATCAAATGTCCTATGCCTTGTGGCCAGTGGCCGGTAAGGTCAAGGTATGTATCACGTAATCTACGTGCTATTATGAAGACATACAATATTCGTGCGCTTCATGAAAACATAATAGTAGATTAATGAGAATGTACTCGGAGGTCAACCTCTTTG
>DWDW01000811.1:0-13203 GCA_018245635.1 Mimoniades versicolor eupheme
GGTAGCATCATTTTGACGTACAAAAAGTGTTCTTATGAACCAATTTTGAATAAATGAGATTTGAATTTGAATTTGAACAGACACCGAGTACATTTTTAATAATTTCCTCAAACAATATACGTGAAAAAGCCACACTGCGACGTACTACTATCCTTTGCTGTTTCAATGCTTATAGATAATATGTACTGAATTACTTCATGTCTAAGATATTCCTCGCACACATTCCCAATAGCAAAATAAAATCAGTGTATTATTTCTCGAGTTTACGAGTCCAAGCAGTATATAGTTTATAGAACATTTGAAGTCTAACTGGCCAGCCGCATTGCGTCGTCGTCCTGTCTGCAGCTATTTTGGCTCGCATTCGGCTCGAATAAAATACACTCTTTACCATATTTTCCGCAACGTCCTGGACTTAAATATTTTTATTGTAAAATGTTCGGAGCGTTCTAACTTTCAAACTTCTTTTATTCGAGAAGCCGGATAATTACCCATTTCAAAACAATTTGCTCTCTAACTGGGCTGACTAATTTTATACGGCTTGTCAACTGAGTGTTTCCAATGAAAGCCATACAAGTAAGTATTTCAAATAACATGGAATAGATACATTATGACTATAATAAATTCTAGATGCTCGATTTTCTTCGTTAGGTCGACAACTGTGAGTGATCAGCCATCGTGGTGAAAGGGTTAGTCGCAATGTCCGGGGTGCGCCGGGCAGTGTATCTATGTACATACATAACAGACACAGTGGTCGCTCGGGGAGGCTCCTTTCATGCACTCAGATACAATGATACTCGATGATACAATATGTACCTATTATTAATACATTTACTCAAGAAAGCGTACTTACAAGATTCAATAACATAACGTTACTTAAATTCTAATAACATGTTTATTTTCTTCACTTTCCATCACAACACTTATGAAATTTTATGAGATACCCCATGTTCTTATATTGGATGCCTCGTTGGTCGTGTTGGTTGCAAGTGCGACTGCAGATCGGAAGGTCCTGGGTTTGATTTCCGGGTCGGGCATTAATACATTTTTCTAATTTAGATTTTCTAGGTGTCTAGATATGTGCCCGGTGCATAGCAATGGGCTCACCACCTATGTCAGAGTGGGTCGTAAACGTAACTGGTGAAACGTGGGAGTGTCCTAAATTCCGCTGCCTACCTCCTCGGGGATGATAGGCGTGATTTTAAGTTATATTTTGATATTAATGACTCGATTAAATAATTTAATGTTCATTAGGTTGAGTCACAATTAAATAATTTAATAAATTGAGATATATATTACAGAGGTTTAACATTAAAAAGTAAGTAGTTATATGGTAGGCGGACAAACTAATGCACGCGGCGTGATTGGTTTCAAGATTAAATTATTGTCAATTTAAAAGATGAATTCTATTTAAAGGAACATACAAAGGTGTGTGGGCGGTAGAGATCGCGATACATCAGTTAATTTATTGCCGGTATACTTTATTATACCGCGTACTAAAATTATAATATATGTATTTTGGCAGTCAATTTCGTATGTACGACCCAAACTGACGTCAAAATGGAGTAAGGAGAAATGCTACTACTTACGTGTTTTTAAATGTTATTAGTCTGTTTTTTAATGTTATATTTGAATACATTTAATATATTTATGTATAAATATATACAAAGCTTTTCAGTTAATATATTACAGGCAAGATAAAGAAATTTACTATGAACTAAAAAAAACAATATTAACATAGTCCCCATACTCTGTGTAAACAAAATAACATCTGTAATAAACAAAGACACATCTCTAATAAACATCGTTGAAATTATAAATACTTACATTTTGACATTATGGCGAGGTATTGCAGATCAGCGTCGTACCTTGAAACAAACCATTGGAATATAAGGCACCGAATAAAGCACTTTTATGGCACGTAATATTAATAACGAATAACATAATGTGGTTATTCGTTTAACACGCTGAGAACAATACCATTCTGCGGTACCTTAGCAACTGTGATAAGAGTGTGTACGAGTTTGTTTATTGTGTAATTACTATCATTAGGTTCTGTTCACAGTAAATACAACACAATGGTAATTAAAACATCATAGAACAAAGGTTTATATTGTTTCGTATAGATGTGTGCTTAGTTATGTTGGCATTGAAATAACGAACAAAAACGATAACAATAAACAATAGACGTAATAAATGAAAACGACAAAAATACGATTAAAATATTATTGCAAAGAAAATTTAAATATGCTAACTGACAATCGTTATCGACCGGTACTTTTTTAATAAAAAAAATTAAATTTGTTGCGCACTTTCAAGTTTAGTGGAAACATTCAGAATTATTAATGCAGGTATTATAGGTACGTACCGTGAACCGTGTGACCGTCCACGCAGGTCGAGTACAAATAAATCGCATTATATTGTCTCTACATGCACATACATATCAGCAACACGACAAAATATTTAATGAATATAACACAACAACTAACATTGAAAATGCAAAACAAATGCTAAATGTTAAACATAATATCTACTTGTTGCGATCTCTATAACCCACGTATCCAGCGCGTCGTGTGGAACGGTTTTGACATAATTATGTACTATGATCAATATAATAATTATAATTGGCACTGGTGATCGATTTTTAATAGGTTTATGGGATAATAGTAGCATACGGGTATTGCGCTGGGCAGTTCCTACCTACCTTGTTTTGTATCTATGTCATTATATACATACATATTTACATATACATCTAACAGCGTCGTTCGTCGTGTGGTTGCAGACGCGATTCCTGATCGAGAGGTCTCAGATTCGATCCCCATGTTGAGTATTGTTAGATTTTTCTTACATGAAATTTCTAGCTCGAAGTCTCAATCCGTGTTCGGTGTATGGTAATCACAACTCCCATTCCATAGTGTAATCCACTCCTCTGCCTACGTTTTCGGGAAAACATAGGCGTGAAATTACGTTTATTAATATATTTATCAGCTGTCTCATTACCATTTCGCAGTTTGTAATTATTTGATTCCAAATACAGCTATCTAGATGTGTGTAGAGATATCCCAAGATATACTTATAATTATCTTTCTGTCTGGTGTAATTATCCTACATTCGTTTATCTGTAACACAAACTAGACCACAACAATTAAACCATACATTTAAAATTTCTATTAAAATTCCGTTATGTTATTCAATATTAAATTAAAATGCCACAAAGGACACCCTAGTAATGAGTAGGTACCTATCTTTATTAGATATCGTTCCAGTATATAAATATAACTTCACAGCAAAACGACCGTGTCAAAAGTTCACATGCAATTAGAAAACAATACGATTTTTAATAGTAAATTTCTATTTATAGCGCTAGACTAGGTTTAGTTGAATGAGTTGCGTGCTCGAAGTCCAGTCATTCAGTTTTCATATCATATTACTCGCGAGGGATAAGGAACTGACTTTTAATTTCATGATATTAACGGTACATTACATAGTAAATTTAAATAGTCATTGAACTTTATAAAAGTTTGAAGTACAAGTGGTTTATTATATACATACATACATAACGATTAGTGTCGCTAATCTACTTTTTATACTAAGTAAGTTGTAACAGGTTGTATACAAATTATGCGCATAACCCCTTAGGGAAGATCTATGCCTAGCAGTGAATTGTAATGGGCTGACATTATATGTAAATGGTCACCAAAGTCAATATATATCTGCAACGTATACAATTAATTTTACTGTTACAAATCCGACTGCTCAGTCGAGGACGAAACGTACGATTTCTACAAAGGACAAACATTTGTGTCATGAAATAGATGCTCATCATCATTATATAGGCATTACTATTTCGTCTAAAAAATAGTTGTAGCTTTAGTTTTCCGGTATTTGACCTTACAAAACATGTTACTGGCAGTACATGTTAAAGTATTCCATTATTCCATTACCAAATGAATACTGAGCTTGCTCATTAGGCGCAATACTTACGATGGAAAAAGTAAGATAATGTGTAAAAGAAGGGTGAGTAATTAGGGCAGAAATGAACTCGAGGTTCAAAAGTTGGGGGTGAAAATTCAATGAAAAGCGAAGCAAACTCTTCTATTAAAGTAGCAAACGATAGGGTGGCATTTGTGACGAAGTGTACGTAATTACAAAGCCATTAATAATCGAACGCGAAGAAAATAAATGTTTTGAATATTTAATTTGTCTGTCACAGCCATATGCTATTTCTTAATCAAATTGTTTTTATATTGATTTTATAAATTACTGCAGTGCTTTACATCGATTATACGTACATTTATAAGTTGTATGTAAATATGTATGTGCACTGGAATATTATGCGTTGGTACACCTCCACAATTTATGTATCAAGTTTAATCCAGGTTTAAACAATTTATGTAAGTAACTATTGGATGAGATGAAGACACACTATTGACAGATACAATGGTTTTCTTACCGTAAGTAATCGGATATATGTAGGCTTTTTGCGAATCACATTTTATTGAACTTCGGTTCAGCGAAATATCTAATAATAGAAAACATTATGAAAGAAATAATTTTACTGTTGCGTGTGGCGCTTTGTACGACAGTTGACAGCTGAAACTAACAAATGATATTTCAGTGTATCCCAGCACTTCAAACTCTCTGTGCTTTTATAATGTGACAGGAGCTTTTTCACAATGTATGTTGGTAAGTAGGTACCTATATGAAGAGAAATTCATTGAAAACATTATGGATATTTAAAAGGTGAAATTACTAATTGAGAAATTGAGTACCTACGTCATATGTTACTTCGAAATTAGGTATTACATAAATAAAATAATCATGAAACCACGCTACTGTTTTCCCTAAGAATTTCACTGATATTTCAGACAATTTTACGGCGATAACCACGTGAACGAATAAACATTTTATCTGTTCTATGCAAATGTTACATTAAAGAATTTAATTTATTGACATTTAATTGGAATGCTTCGTCCAGATATGACGCAGTTCTTCACTTTACTTACTCATGTAGATATTACATATTTCTGTATTGATTAAAAATTACCTCTGCTAATGTGAACATTCGAAGATTCCTAGTTATCATAATATGAAATTCTTTAACTTACCTGCCTTATAAATAACAATTATATGTTTGTTAATATTATAAAACCTTTAATATGTACGTACTAAATACATTCGAATATTACCATAAAGTACTTACAAATATTTCAATTAATCGAATGCACGCCAACACCGTTCAAATCACGAATCATTACAGCGTAAAAAAGAATTCGACTATAAAAAAAACTGTATTACAGTGAAATTCTTTACCTACTATTTACACAGTGATATTATTGACGCTAACACAGCTTCAGTTTCAAATAAATACTATACAAACGTGTATAGGTTTCATTTGTAAAGATTTTACATCACATTTAGAACACGCGTAAAATACTTAGTACATTTGGGTCATATTTAGAACCGCACTCGGTGCGTACTACGGTAGTGGCATGAACCACGTTCCAGAACCTACATTTGCACCCCTAAATATAAGTCGTACGCACGCGCGAGCCTCGGTCATGCTATCGGCCATCCCCTTCTAACTTCTCAATGTCAAAGGGAGTAAAACGTTTTAGGGTATGTCATGCGCAGTGTTATTGATGAAAATATTGTTTTGAATTGGAACTTCTTGAGCTACTTTTTAAAAATAGATCGGGTCTGGGCAAAGGCAGTGTGTTTTTTTAAACTAGTGCCTATAGCATACCTATTTATAATATTCTTAGATTTACATCGTGACATAAGAGTTAATTGTCACTGTGTCACACTTTTTTACATGCTAATTGTGATAGACATATTCATCGAAGTTTACGTAATGTGAGTGTAGTGGTATGCTTTAAGGATTGATTTAATTCCTAGTAGCTATAATAAAACTTATGTGGATTAACCGTAGATATGTATTACTAGTGTATGTCGTGTTCGTCTAGGACAAGTGGTATCCACCTAAGCGATAACATTAAAACTTATCTGTGGAACTCAAAATACCTAATAAGTACACCATTTTGTAATGAGACAAATAAAATGAACTAACAAACTGGACATATTGGACTGACAGAGTAGAAACCTTCATACATTTAATGTAATAAATAAAAGTAGTACAATATTTTAAAAATTAAAATATTATAAAAACAAGTATAAGTCAAAACATTCCTAAACATTGACACATTTAGTTGAGCCTGGGAGCTCAGACGACTTGTAATGACGAGGGTCTGGCTGCGGCCCCACTCTAGTTCGCAGGACTCTCATCAAATGTAGGCACCTTCCATACTCAGGTCTCTGACGCAGTTCGCTGTCTTTCATACGCCAACCGTAATCGAAATTACTACACTCTGGAAAATAATATTTTTTCTCCGGCAATTCCTTTGCACGTTTCATCATATACTGTTCTCTGCCAAACTCCGGTTTCGATTTGTATATCACTTCAGCTATTTTCGGATCGACGGGACGCATGACAGGATCAATCGATAGATCAGAATCTGGCCTGTTTAACTTCGGGTCGATTTTCAGATCGCCCAAACCCACATCTACAATGGAGTGCCCGTGCCGTAGGTGTTTTATGACGGGTATGAATGTACCATCCCGTAAGGGCGTCTTCCTGCGATTGTACCCAGCGACTATGTGGTCTCTGGTTATCGTTGCCATGCCACCTACCATGTTGTGCGCAATGACATCGTCCTCGAAGTAATGTGTCGGTTCTCTAGTGAGAGTAGCCGCCTGCTGTATCTGTTCTCTGTGCTTGTGAATCCAATTAAGACGAAGGCGATTTTCTTTCTCATAATTTTCGATTAGAAATTTTATTACAGCGGGATTAGTGATGTCTAATAAAGGCATCTTTGTATAATAATGGAAGAAGAAAAAATGTGTAAACTTACTCTGGTATCACAGTTGACAGTGTTGAAGGAGGTGTCACAGAAATCAATTTGAAATGCCACTGCTCTCTGTCTATTTCTGGTTTGGCCAATTAGAAAATATCGTAGAGCGAAAATACAACGGTTGCCGCGCCCGAGAGACCCGCAATACTGGTATTTTTAGTCAACCGACATCACTGCGACTTGTTTTCATATATTGTATAAATTACTACTTAAGTTTAATAATATTATAGGTTACAGGCCGTCCGCGGATTTTCATTACTGCTTCATTGTACGTATGGCAACATGACGCCTGGAATCCCCGAAGAGGTAGTCAGAGGAGTGGAGTGTACACTCCTACAAGTTATATTCACGTCCCACTATGGACTAGACGGTATTGTCAGAGGCCAGGCACATATTTAAACTTCGTAGTCTGGATATCTGGATAAAATTTGAGTTAAAAAATGCAATAGTATCCCACTCGGGATTTGAACCCAGGATCTCTCGATGAGCAGTCGCACTTGCAACCAACACGACCTACGTTTTTAATAAATAACGAAAAAGTTGTAATATCTTATATATTATAACACATTAAAAATACTTATTTTATGTAGGTACATTCTATCAATTTAACATAAACAAATAAGCGATATCATAAAAAAAATATTCTAAAACAAAAATGGATTAAAAAATTTCATCACCTAACATTTTCGCCCTACATCATCACCAGCTTATTATAGTCCTCAGCTGAACATAGGCCTAACCTGTGTGTTTTTGCCCGCAATCCCCACGCTGGGCATGCGGCTTGGGGATCGCGGAGCATAGCTTCTCACAGCGCCTACATTGCTGCCCACAGGCGGCCAGGACATTTAGTTGTGCTTAGATATACCGCGATCTGCCAGCGCCGGACTTGGTTACCTCTTACGACACCCTGTATACCGGCATGGGGTTGAGGCATTACCCGAGGCGGAAAGTCCGCCCGACAGGAGCTACGTACAATAATGTGCGCTTTACCAGCGTGGGGATTATGAGCTTAGCCCCTCAGGGAAGGCCTATGTCCAGCTGTGGATTATAATAGGCTGTTGATGATGATTGCACTTAGTACTATGTAGTTGGTTGGCATTCTTCGTAATCATAGTAGGTCACGAGCGTAGTAACGACTGAGAACAGCGATACTATTAAGACAAACCACCGAAACCACTACTGGAGACTGAAATACAAATTGTGTTTATAAAAATTGCTTGGCGATAAATGTTGGTTTTACGATCTCTACAAATGCAACGGATAAGCCATGCTGAAATTTATAACATAATAATAACTTGTCTGCATGCATGTTGTTTTGAATACATTAATGTAAGAGCTAATTCTAAAAATAATAGGTAAGATCTTTATAATCGCATGCACCTCTCGTATATGTAAACAACAGCTCACTGTGTTAACTGTCCTGGACTTCAGTAACGCTTTTGGCACAGTTGATGTTGAAATCCTGCTTGGAGTATTACGCTCTCTTAACATATCTCCAAGTGCCATTGATTGGTTTCAAAGTTACTTGTACGGGTATCGACAGCATGTTCGCTTCCAAGACAATTATTCTAATTGGATTAGCACAACTGCTGGAGTACCACAAGGTGGCGTCCTGTCTGCAATGCTTTTCGCGATTTTCATTAACTCTGTTAGTTCCCGAATAACCTCTTCTTACCACTTGTATGCAGATGATCTACAAATATATACTATGGCATCGCTGATAGACCTCTCAAAAGCCATAGGGGTACAATTAACGATGATCTTAATTGTATCCTAAGCTGGAGTAAATCACAGGACCTGCAAGTAAATCCTACAAAAACGTAGGTTATAATTATTGGTTCCTCAAGACTGACATGCAAAATTGATAGGTTAAGCTTACCATTGGTGATAGGTTAAGCTTACATTTGGTGGAATTGAGTAGCCATTTAGTGATAAGGTTAGAAACCTTGGTGTGATTATGGATAGTAATCTCACATGGGTGCCACAAATAAGTGAAGTTAGCCGTAAGATATTTAGGGCTGTTGGATCTCTCCGGCACAATATTTTCTGCCCATTTCCACTAAAATGCCGCTTGTTCACTCGTTATTTATTCCGATTCTTGATTATGCTGACATTTGCTATCTAGATATTATCTACGAGAAACTAAATAAACTTGAGTAAATAAAAGAAAATAAAAGAACACTGGGTGTAAAATAAAATGTCAAGTATATTTCAAAATTTGTTTAATCATAAATAAATAACATTTTTGTTTGGAACAAAACAACCTCCATATTATTCACACACCATACAACTCGTCATTTAGTGAATTACAATTATCATTAATTCTCTAATTATTCTCTAATAATACTTACAGCAACCTTAAAATTAACGTTGTACATATTTTCTTTACCACAAGTAATTTGAGATTTTTTTAACGTATAAATATCTAATCTTATAGAGAGAATTAATCCAATTTGAAAATATTTTTATCATTCATCTTTTATTATTGGAACAATTAATTGGTCTTAATCTTGTACGTATGTAGGAGAAAAATCGACCGAATGATTGACAATTTATTTGTATAATATAAAAATGTAACACCGGCTCTACACTGTCGTCCGACCTCTACATTTATTTATTTCTATACTCTACACTTGCTATTCAAATGTACATCACCTCGATATATACTCAAATCTCCTTGATAATGAATAGAAAGCGTTCTTAGAATAACAGTAGCTATGAAGCATGCCGCGTGAGTGATTTACATCAAATAAATTCCACTGAACTAGATCTAATGCGGCATCAGTTCACTATCGTTAAAGCTGTTGTTAACAACCAACCTTGCATCTAACTGGGCTTTACAAAGTTCTTGAAGTTTCTGAAGTCCTTGCAACTAACTGGGTTTCCTGAGTAAGAGTAAGCTTCCAATGCACAGATTGAACGACGGCATACAGCCAGCGATATTAATATTTCAAAGCGATACTCAATATAGCGGTTCAAATATTCAGTAATAAGACCGTATTAATATATTAATTTCAAAATTCAAAAAAACCTAAAACATACAAATGCGTACGTCGCTCAGATCAATGACGAATTAAAGTTGAAGAAGCATTTATATAATTTGCACGAATTAGCTATATTTATTAATTGACACGACACAAAGTTAACTGTTAGTCGACTACATAAATACTACGTTTTGATACGATCGATTTTATCTGGAATGGATATTGTTGGGGACTTAACTGTCATTGGTCGCAATTATTGAGGCGAGGCAAATGTTCCGTGTATACATACGAGTACCTACATATATACGTCAGAAACCATTGATCGCAACGTAAAATAGAAAATTTTATGTAATAAGTACTTACCAAAAACATACATGTATAATGTTAAGTGTTGTTATTTACAAGTGTGGTGAGGTTTTCAAACTGGTTGTTCCGTATGACCGAACACACGAGTGAACATGCCATACAAAAATATACGCGACACCCACTATTCGGCAACAGTGTCAACGTTACGAGGACAAACAGACATTGTTAAAAGTCACAATGTTAGTCATCGAACATTCTGGTGCAGTCACCAATGTTAGGTATGTATAAAATGTATGGGCAATGTTTTTGAGCGATAGTCAACTATTAGCTGCGAGGGGTCCACATCGGTAGACAAATTCGATTTGACTGTAAACCGTTCCGACAAGTAAATTGTCTTTTAGAACATAAGGTACATTCCGGTTTAAGTGTAATGTTATGAATGTTAGATTTATATTCACTACTCGAATTATTTACTAATAAACACAAAACAAAACTAAACACTAGCTCACAGCATATTTTATCGAACAAACCGACGACTTGGATGGATGTTTAAGGAGCTTTATGAAATTATTAGTGGTATCATACCAGTAGTGGTAGTAGTACTTCTAGTAGTATTCATAGTACTAGTAGTAGATATAGTACGCGTAGTATTAGTGCTAGTAGCAAAAATAGTAATAGTAGTAGAAATAGCTCTAGTGGGAGCAATAATACTACTAGTAGCACAAGTAGTAGTAGTACTATCAGTAGTAGTACTAGTAGTCATAGTATCAATAATAGTAGTAGTAGTACTACTAGTAGTACTAGTCCTAATATGACTAATACTAGTGGGGCTAGTACTAGAGGTATTAAATATACTGGCAAAAACAAATGTATACAAACTTGCACTCGATCAATTGTCTTGATTGATATTTTAGAAACGGCAAAAATCTATTAGGACGATGTGAAAAATTTCGTACATTACTTAAATATAACATATTTTTTGGTACATTGGTCATTTATTCGCTACGCGTCACGACAGTTAGGCCCTGATGTGTTCAGATAGAGGTTGAGTTTCATTCAAGCGAGACAAAAACATCGTTTATTCCTAGTAGTAGTAATGTAAGTAGAAGTATCTTAAATGATACCAAAACTAGAGACACACACGAAAAATCTTCATGTAACAAGTAATAGGAATAGATAAATGAGGTAAGTGAATCAAGAGACATCTGGTGGTAACTTACGCGGACGTATAACGAGCTTCACTTTCAAATATGACGTTCGAAATTAGAAAATGTTAAAAATATTCGAATCAAAAATACAGCGGCTAAAATGAATAAAACGCAACTCGATTTATCCTTTCGCTACGTCCAACTTCCAAGTAACAACGTCCGTGCGAGTTAAGCCTTATATACACGTTGGATTCTCATCGTTTAAACGTAAAGCTACGTCCGGTGCTATACAAAAACACGCCGCGCGCGTCACGCCGACGTCACGCTGACATCACGTTGACGTCACACGTGGTACAAACAACTAGTTCGTCTACCAGTACACTACACGAATATCACACGACTGCACCCCTCCGGCTCGCGCGGCCCAATAGGAACGATCGGTACGGGGAATTTGTAAAAAATACAACAGGGCTCTACGAAAACGAGAACACTATCAGTAACCGTTCGCCCGTCGGGGCGTCCGGGGTGCGCATGGATTAACGGGACCAGAAAAAAATACGAGCGTCCCGAGGGGATGCGTACAGGTTCATCGGTGTACGGAATGATGTCCGGGCGCGTCAGTCGAGCTCGGCGACGTGGCACGGCTTGGCGTCGCGCGGCGCCAGCGCGCCGCCGCACAGCAGCCCCACCACGGGGTTCTCGAGGTTGTCGTACTTGGAGTTGGTGTCGGAGGACAGGCTGCCGGCGCCGCTGCCGCTGCCGCCGCCGCTGCTGTCGCCGTCGCCCGCCTCGCTGTCGTCGGCGCCGTGCGGCTCGCGCGGCTCGCGCGGCTCGGCCGGCTCGCGCTCGGGCGAGCACTTGTCGCCGTTGGCGAGCTCGATCCAGTGCGCGCGGTTGCTCTTCACGCGGTCCAGCATCGGCTGCAGCGCCGGCGACAGCACCGCGAATGCCTGTTACGTCATCATATTCTCGCTTTAATATAATCATTGGCAAAACAATAATTATAGTTGTCGGTCGTTTTTAAATGAAAATTCGTTTTAGTTACCTCATAAATGGGTAGACAGATCGTGTCGATGAATTTGACTTGCATGGCGGGGAGTTCGTCTTCCTTGTCCCTATTCATAATGTCCTGAAAATAATTTATAAATTTAGAATGAACGTACTGTATAGTGTTATTATTACTTATGTACTCATAAAATTATGTCTGGTGTGTTGCAATAAGCTAATAACCTCTATATCACTGGACGTAAAAGTAACTGGCGAAACTTAGGAGTATACTACACTTATATGGCTACCTTTTCGGGGATTGTAGGCGTAACGTTATGTTACATATTATTGGTAAGTTACATTTAAAATTTAAAAGAAAATGCCGTGTTACTGGTTCTAGGAGGCGTCAAATATACTAAAAGCAGTTGGAAGTGCCCTTATATGCTCATGTGGATATTTAAGTTGATACGTCCCGAGTCACTGGACTCAACGCTCCACAATAGCTGTATATTTTCATACACGTAGTTTTAGCATCCCTTAATTCATCCGTACTGAATGCTTATTCCGTCGCAGGACCACTTCACAACCGGAGTGTGCAATAACGTCTCCGGTGCACTCGCCGTGCCGTAAATATTACGTTAACCTAGACGTCGGGCGCGGCGACGCGTCCAACGGTAAGGCGGCGCGCGGTACTCACGATGGGGGTGAGGTTGAGGTTGTGCCGCTCGAGGTCGCCCTGGCGGAAGAACTCGCCGGCCACGAGCGCGGCCACGCGGCGCTCCACGGGCCACGGCTTGGTGATGGCGGCCAGGTCGCACGCCGTCATGAGCATGGCGCGCAGCAGCGGCCGCCTCGCCGCGCCCGCCCACG
>DWDW01000812.1:0-13199 GCA_018245635.1 Mimoniades versicolor eupheme
TGGTGAAACGTGGGAATGTTCTACATTCCTCTGCCTACCTCTTCGGGGATTACAGGCGTGAAGTTACTTTACTTTACTTTAACTTCTTAAACCAAAAATCAATTACCTCAATCAGAGTAGATATATTGTAAGATGTAAGTTAGTAAAAACCTAACCTAAAACAGATTTATATCAAACAGATTTTTCCACCGTTAGAGACAATTCTCCTCTAGAAACGAAATTACTTAAATTAATAATTTTCAAAATTACTTTTCAGAATTCGACTCTTTCTATGTGGTCTGGAATAGTAATGTAAGATATTTACAATTCTTTGTAATCACAATGAATTGTAATTCGTCAGGTGCTTCATTAATGAACGCGCGTTCGATTATCGACTTTTGTTTCTGTACCACATAATTCTGAGGCAGAAACCTGTTTCTTTTCAGGTCCTCTTTTTCTTTATATTATCAATTTGTTTCACATTTAAGGAGTTGTATCGTTTTTTGTGTAAGCCAAAATAGTTTTTGTGTCATTGGTGTTTTACGCCACTGCGGTATATAAATTACACTGTTATTATTAAAACACAACATAACATCACGCCTGTAATAGCGATAGGCTCACCACCTATTCCATAGTGGACGTGAACGTAACTGGTGAAACGTGAGAGTGTCCTACAGTCCTCTGCCTACCTCTTAGGGGATTACAGGCGTGACGTTACGGTCATCTATGCTACTTATTACTATAGTAATAGTATTAAGACTACAGTATAAGACTACAGGCCTCAGTTATTTCACTAGGTATTATTCTCTGCCCACCGCTTACATGACTTGGCGCGATTATATTATAATATTATTTCTTTTTCAATGTTTCAGCACTTTGAACTTTGTGTACTATTTCAAATTACATGTTCTTATTTGTGTTAGGTGTCCGTGGACGAGTGGGTGTCCATGTGGAACGACTACGCCCAGAATCCATCTGCCGCTCTGAAGTGGCAACAGCAGTACTGCCACTTCATGTTCCAGTTGGAAGACGCCAGCGCTGACGGCTCCATCGACTGTGACGAGTTCACGACCGTTTGCTCCTCTTATGGCATTGATACTCAGGACTGCAAGATCGCTTTTACCAAGATGGCCAAGGTACTAGTTATATGTTCAATTTCATAAAAACCTTAAAAATTTCATTTTCAATGCTATTTAATGAACCCAACTTACATTTTCTTTTAAACAACCATAACGAGTTGATTGTTATTGATGAATAAGGAAGTAAATAATGAAAAAATTAATTAGTAATATTATAATAATAGTACTAAAAGTAATTTGGGATTGTTTCTGGACACAGCCTCCTCATTCTAAACTAAGACAACATTGTGCTATGGCAATTACACAGTTAGCATAATAAATATTTTTCTGTTAAACCCAGACGCATAAAAAAATATTTGTGTAACCATTACAAAAATGTTTGTTTTGGCTGGTAAACCAAGCTACACCGCTCGGCATAAGATTCTGATTAACTAACTATTGGACAGGCAGACCAGTCAAATAGTATTTGAAATTGATGACTTTATAAACTATTATTACCACACTGGCATAATGTACGATTGTACGTACTAGAGACATGTCAATCAAATTTTTCAGAATAGTTTAAGTCACGTCAATAAAAATATCTTCAATCTCAAATTGAATCTTATATCTCAAGCCAATTTAAATCATAAAGCCAATCCCGAGGGGTAGGTATCTCTTCAAAATCATCTTGATAAGCTTACAACGGGCAAGTCAAATTGCGTAACGAAATTGTATCTCCAATTTTTTCGACAGGGCAAGGCGAGCGTCTCCTGGGAAGAGTTCCAGGAGCTTTGGAAAGAGTACTTCTCCACCGAGGACTCGAACGCAGCCGGAAACTTCATTTTCGGCAGAACCAGCTTCTAAAATAAATTAATTGATGCTGAAATAAATGCTCCTCTTAAACAATCGTTCTAATCGACGAGGATTAAAAAAAAAACATTCCATTATTAAATTAGTATTTAATTATTAGATGTATTCGACTTTTGCGATACTCTTTCACTCTTAATACCGTTCTCGTTTATTGCATTCCTAATTCTACATATATTGAAATGATAATTAAACCCTCGCTGAACATTTGCTTCAATACTGTTGGAATGTCACGGCACTGTTTCAAGTATTTCTGTTGGTCGAACATTCTAGAAAATGATATTGACGGCGGAGAAAGTAACATGGTCCGATGCTGTGCTAATGATCGGATATCTATACGTCAATGTTGTTAACAATTGAACAGAAATTTAATTTTACATAAGTTCACGTCATGATATACTTATTAATTTATTAATTTAGTAATTTTCCTGTAACAAATTGTCAAATTTATTTTTAACTTACCTTGCATTATTTTATCTCAACTTTAAGTCCATTAAAATTTATCTAATGCTTAGTACGTACTCGTATGTTATACATAGAATGAATTAATAATTCCCTTTTCCTAATATTAATATATATTACAGCATATCTTCTAGTCATATCTTGTAGCAACTAAACATCTACGTTTCGCAAACGTTCACTAGCAAATCTAAAGTTATTCTGATACTTCATTGCTTCTAACCCTTGATGCGATTTAGTCTTCACTTTGCTGACTATTACTAGAGCGAATGTAGTATTCTAGATGCTTAACATCTTTCCATATAGAAACTATTCGGTGACACCTTCTAATGAGACCAAAAATGGATCAGAGGATTCCATATACTGCCAATGTTTTCTCAATATCGTCTGTGTATGGGTTTCTTCAAACTAATGCGTATGTAAACATACAGTAAGAAAATAATGTTTAAACTACAATTTTAAAAGTATAGATATATTAAAAACCAGCGACTCGTAAATACGCATTCATTTGAATAAAACTTATTCGTTCTTATGTTTGTGTATAATTATTGATTCTAGTCTAGTTTGAGTATGTTCTATATAAAATTCGGAATGTTTGTGGTGATGTTTTATCAGATTGTGTTTTGAATATTTTTATTCAATCGAAAGTACTTTCGATCATATTGAACTCAATGATTTGTTTCTCCAATACAGGTCGACGTCGCTCATTACGAAACCGATATTTAATAGACTTTCGAACTATTCCATTTATTGTATGTATGTGTATATTATAATAAACTAATAATTTAGCTCCTATGTTGTTTTTTTATTAACCTTTACAGTACATTAATAAACATTATCTTTAGAAGAACAATAATAATGAATTTATTAGAATATAACAAATACACTTAGACATATTATATTTACAAATTTACATTTATTATTCAATCAAATTTCGTTAGTAATTGTTTTAACAAATTTCAATGTAGTTTTACAAATAATGAACATATAAAGTGGTGTCTATATGTTATTAAAGAAATTTTTTCATTCAAAATATTGTTTATACTGCCTCGTTGATGTTGCTGATTGCAAACGCAACTGCTGATCGAGGGGTCCTGGTCCTGGGTTCAATTCCCAGGTCGAGCACTATTGGATTTTTGTAACTTTTTAAATTTTGTAAATTTTGTAGTAATGGTTCGGAGTGGATGTTGGCACATCACCTATTCCAAAGTGTGATATAAACGTAACTTGTGAAATTAAACTTTTCTGCCCACCTCCTTAGAGATTACAGGCGTGATGTTATGTGTAATATTAATACATTAAATGACAAGATAAGATTTTGAAAACTAATAATTTACGTTATCTCAGGATATATTTTGAAATGCATAATGAGAACGTAATAGGCTTAATACTAACTGACAGGGGCGTATGTATGAAGTGAATGATGAATATAGAAGAAGCACAGTATTCTCTGCCTATTCCATAAGGAACTTAACGTGAGAAATCAACCAGACATACTCCATCTATACAATGAGAACACAAGGTTCTGTCCTTGTCATTCCTAATGACTACACAAAAGACAAACTCACATGTCGGAGGTTATCATCAATTATTCAAGACGACGGTATGGAATGAACAAACGTATTAATACGCTTAAGCGAAGCTTTATAGGTAACATGAACGTAACCATAATTCACCTATTGTCCTGAAACTTAGTACATAGTCAAATCGTATTCAATATTAAGGTCATGAAGACCTGAGTTTTTAATGAATGACGAATACATTTTAACTTGATTATGTATCATTTAAGACGCAAAATTCACTTTAGCTAACTAAATTAAAAAACAAGAATAAACCCTGCTGGGACAGTAGAGATTAGTATGTCGTGGAAATATAAAAAATCTGCCTGATACATTTTATGTACAGTATTTACTATTACTATTAACATAGAACTATAATGACAACAGAACCGTAGCGTGCAAAAAAAGAAGAATTCGGCGTCTTGGGTTGAAAACTCGCACACCTCTTTGCCAAATTATCTACGTTCTTAAGAATATAATATCACTTTCCTAATCGACAAAGGAAAACTTGTTAAAGACAGCGGCATACCAAAGAACCCCAAATATTTTCTAAAGCATGTAATTTATGCCAATACATACTTGGTCAGCGCGTAAACTATGTCCTTAACTCTTTTCTTGCCTTAGGCGAGGCCCAGATCAAACAGTCGAACAGTGATGGATTCATACATACATATATAGCATATGAGTTACGTCGGAATGTAGGAAAAAACTGGAAAGAATGAATTAAAATCCACAACTAAAAGGTATGGACCGTTGGGTTGTGAATTTTAATTTATGTTTTAACAGTTTAATTTCAATTTATTGTTTATGTTTGAACAGGTTTTGAAGATATATTATCTTAATTAATAATTGTATGTGGATTAGTTAAATCGAGTAAAGATAATCTTTAAATAGTCATATAGTTGAACAGGAGCTTTCACTCGCTTTAACTGATTCGGTTTTTATAGCTAATTTGAAATATAACTCATGGACAACTACATGATTCAATTGACCTGATCATATTCACTAATGTTGACTTTATTAATCGTCACTTTTTAACTAATACAGCACCTAAACAAATAAAATTCCAAAAAAAAATGGTTTTAAACGTAACATCACGTCTGTAATTCCCGAAGAGTAGAGTAGTACATTACCACGTTTCACCGGTTACGTTTACGTCCCACTGTGGAATAGGTGGTGAGCTTATTGCCATACACCGGGCATATAACCAGACTCCGAGCCACTACTTGAAAATTTAAGTTAGAAAAATTCAGGAGTGCTCGACTCGGGATTTAAACCAAAGTCGTTTCGTCCAACCAACAGGACCCGTTGGTCAAGAATTGGTTTCATTATGGAAAAGTAAATGAACTATATGATACTAAACTTAGAAAAGAAGCTCAAAGTCGCTTATCAAAGTTTTAACACGAGATATATACTAACGAATGAACCTACGGATTTTGCAATGAAGGCTGTAACAAATAGCGTTCTTCACTTGCCAAGTCAAACCAATAGACTAGATGGAAAAAATCAGATGTCGTGTTCTCATATATTCCAATAACCATTAAACATTACGTACCATTCCCTAATCCCGGCCTATTATGCACACCTGACATATTGCAGATCCCGGTCTATGGAAGGGCTCCTTCCGGGTTGTGTAAAGAATCAGTCCAATTTGTCTTCCACCCCGTGAAGGGTGAAATTTATCGTAACAAAATATATTTGCTGTATGAAGACGTGGACCTGTCGTTACACCGTTTCGGTTAGGCAGTTACTGGATTCAAATTTATTTTGCACGTTATAGCAATGTAAAACAGGCTGAAGAAATAACATAAATCGATATCATCATCTCTATAAGCATGATAAGGATTAGTCATAAAATATAAGTTTTAATCATGACATATATTGACGCCTTGATTGTCAAGGAGCTTAATATAACCACGACGCTCTCATCCGTCTGTCTACAAAGAGCACTTGATTACTTTGGTCACATAGCCCGTAAACATGGTATGACATGTCGAAATGGTTGTGATCATAGGTGAGATCCAGAGGAATTGAAGACGAGGCGATGACCGCTGCGCTGGACAGACCTCCGCATCACACTCTATAGCAACGTCCTCGAGACCATACACACAGCCGAAAAACTACCGCTAACCAAGTCATACTCATGTTGTCAACTTAATGTTCGTGACATAATCAACAAGAACTAATAAAAAATCATTTTTAGTAACTTTTAATAAAATCATCGTTTGAATTTCTAACTAGAGATGTTAAGTTTAAAATACTTCAATAGTGCTGTTAATAATTGTTTCGGTTATTGGAAGTGTGCCAGCTATTAGTACAAGCTTGTCAACAGCAATGAGGGACGCTGCCATCGGAGGTTTAGTTCTATGTAGATACAACTCGGGATGTAGAGACAAGAATTGTCAAGAACAGTTTTCATTAGGTAGACGTCTCTTACATGTTCTTTGTTTGGACGTTCAGATCTTATTCTGAGGTCCATTGATTTTGAATTTTTAATTGTACATATATATTTTTTTATATTAGTGCTCATAATATTATTTAACGTAATTAGTCAATATACTTACGTTCTTATCTTGACGTATGGCGCTATAACTATTGGATGCATTCCTTCGAGTTTGCTGGTGAAAATGATGATAAAATACAAAATAATTTTCTCAGTAAACTTGCTTTTATCAATATAAATCAACATAATACTTTTGTACTTTTAACCAATTAAAAATAAAAATCTTGTTTCCACAATGAATATATAATAAAATAATATAATTGCTATTGGCAATATTCGAAGATTTTACATATATCAATATTTTATCTCGTTGTTCGTAAAAGACATAGAAAAGATAACCAGTACACCGGATGACTCGATGTTAAACAAAACGCAGCATACTGAAATCCTTACCTATGATATATAAAATATTTAAATTTATTTTAATCCATTCGGTGTAACATAAGACCTCTTTTAGCTACCCGCAACGATGGAAACTTTTGTTACATACATACATATATTAGCCTTTTGATTAATCGTGTACGCACGCATTACCTTGGTTAATATGTTTCATTAATTTACCTGCTTTAATTTTTAGCATGTATTCTACATACATACATGAATGTAACTACACATATAGTAGGCACCTTCATAAAGTTAATGATCTGTGTAACTTGTAAGGACATTTTTATTAATGTCTTATTTTTCTGTTTCGTTTTTTTAGGATACCTCAGTTTTGAATCAGTAACGTCGTACAGATCCTTGACAAGGTAGATTGATAATGTATTTATGTTTCGGGATCGCATCTTACTTACCGTCATGTCTTAACAAGAAAATATGTTCGTTGACACCGAAGAGATAATTGTCACGAAATTCTGCGTTAACGTTTACAAATTGCAATCTACTGCAGAGTAGTTTAGTTCTCTCACGTATTTCCTGTAGGTTTTATGTTCCATGGAAAAGAGAGTGAAGTTATTGCCATAAGCTGAGCCATGAATTGCTATTCATAACAATACCAATTCAAGGCAAAGGTAATAGCAATACCAATTCAAACTACGAACTACTACTAGGAATTCAAGCTCGAAAAACCTGATAATACTGGACCCCAGGATTCAACCTAGAGCCCCTCGACCAACAGTCGCGGTACGATTACTCAACCAACGAGTCAGCCAACTCATTAGAATAATGTCTTTAAATCTTTCACTGAAATAATCTGAACTAAAACAAAGGAACAACATTTTCTTTTAGATTTCTTTTCGAACGCTTTCTTTTAGATTTTTTTTTAACTTTTATATAGGTACTAAGTTCACGAACAGCCGAATAATAAGTCACTATTTAGTAACCGTTGAATAATGAGGGGTTTCACAGCCCGGAAATCCTTAACGGTACGTTTGATGTATTGAGCTATGCCATTTGTCAATCTCACAGCTTCGCACAAAGGCGTCTACGTGATATATGTGTGCAGTGTCGGGTTCGTGTGACGAAATTTGTGAAAACTGTTACAGGGAAGAATGAAATCAGTCAAGGATTATAAAAATTGTCTGCCTTGTTGGTCGTGTTGGTAGCAAATGCGACTGCCGAACGGGAGGTCCTGGGTTACTATTAAATTTTTTAATTTAGATTTTCTAATAGTGCCTCGGAGTCTGGGTATGTGCCCGGTATATGGCAATAGGCTCACCACCTATTCCATCGAGGGACTTAAAAGTAACTGTTGAAACGTGGGAATGTTCTACATTCCTCTGCCTACCTCTTCTGGGATTACAGGCGTGAAGTTACTTTTGTTATTTTTATCAAGGAAAACTGTTCTTACAAGTAATTACCGGAATGACTATGGAATCCCATCTATCTATTCATTCATCCATCTATCCATCCACGTTTCTATACAAAACTTCTTCACACGTCGCAGACATTCATATATCACGGTGTAGCCTTTGTGTTGTGTTCCAAGTATCTTTGCCGACACTTCCTGTAAATCGTATAACAAATTTAAAAAAAAAAGGTATTATCAGAATTATCAGTGTGGGGTAATGGGGAAAATTATTGAACGAGAAAATGTGCTTGAAATACATTATTTTTTAAATAGAATATTATGTTTAAGTCTTTCATAAGTCGAAAACCAGAGAGGAAAAATTTATCTGTGTAGCAGAATTACTACTTATTACGAGAAGAAACTTGTGGCCAACAGCGGAACAATAAATTTGTTGATGTTGATCGATTTTATTAAAGGTAATTGAACGGAACTTTTCTACTGTTCTACAACAATGTTGTTATATGGGTTTTATTATTTAACATAATATGTATATAAAACATAACGTCCCGCCTATTTCCCGACAGAGCACTAGTACACTCATCATTTATCACTTACTTTGTACGTCCCACAATGAAGCAGGGGTTGAGCGTATGCCTATATCATATATGTATTATTTCTTAACTTGTTATAGTTTGGTCTCAACGAAGTCCACGACCGACCAATCAATTAAAAATCGTTATTTCGTGAACCCATTAAATGTTCTCAAAGTCATATTGAAGCAAAATAATGATGTGCGGATACTCGAGACAATCGGTTTCGTAAATGAGGCCCCGCGCCCAGCTTGCGGGTGATATTATACGTGAGCTTGAAAGAAAAAATAAATGTTGTTATTCATTGTGATATTTATAATAATATTGTCTTAGGCAACACGCATACACTTTTCCGATCACAAACTAGAGACAGCCTTCGCTGCAACGACTAAATACTCATCATGAATGTCATCAAACCATTTTACATTCCACTGTTCGATTCGGGCGTTTTCCCAAACACGACATAATACAAATTATTAACCTCCACATCAGAAATACACGCGTTTATCATAGAAATATTTATCCCTATTGATAATCGAACCCACCAATAACTACAGACAACACACTAAACGAACAGACAAAGCTAATAATGTTAAGCATATTTTCATTATATAACTATGTTTAATACAGTACAGACTTAATCTAGGTACGAGCTCGTCTTGGCGCAATGCCTAGAACCTTGGAAAAGGCGGACTAGTTATCATTTAATATGAGCACAGCTAGCTTGCTACAGTCTCACTGTAACGTAACTCCGCAAGAAATATGAACATAAAACTTATAAGTATTACGTTATGGGGCTATGGATAATATAACCTAACTAAAAACGGGATTTAAATGGATTATTTAATACCAATCATCCCTTTTGTAACCAAAACTATTTCAAGCTCAAAATGTTGTTCAAAAATTACATATACATATATGTACTTGTATTATGTATCATTTTTCCAAGTTTCGTGCTATTTATATAATTAATCTTAGCAACATCAATTGTCCAAGTTTTACATGAAAATGTACATCATATTAATATGGATTAAAAAGGGTTTCTTCTAATACTTTCTATTACTACATACTTTTTAGTCAACGGTTTGTAAACGCAACTACTAATCAAAAGGTTTTAGGTTCGATCCCCGGGTAGGCGCTACTATTGGGTTTTTTTAACGAGAAATTTCTATTCGTGGCTTGAAGTCTGGAGTTGTGTTCGGTGCATGGCTATAGGCGCGCCAACTATTCCGTGGTGATAAAAGGGAGGTACTACGCTTTATTTTACGTTATGTTATTATGAAAAAAATATAGTGATATACATCAGCTAAAAAAGAAGATAAAACCAAAAGTGTTTTACACGATTTTTTGTTTACAGGTTAACTAAGTCTGTTTAAAATAAATATGTTCACTGTAATATTCAAACATCATGTAAAATCGGATTAAACATCTCTTTAAGCTATCAAATCAGTCAGTAAGTGAGATGTTTGAAGTTTTTGAACGTGCTAATTTTTTAAGCCAACACACAACCATGCTAATTTGAATGATTTTCGGATACGATAAAAAAAAATACAGCTTATAAAGGCATTAAACCTGGTGTTAATATCAGTGGGGTTGTTGCGGTATGTGCCCTCAATATAAATATAAGTTAAACGTAAATAACTTTTTATGCTCAATAAAATTGCATCTGCTTACGGTTCATAACAGTTTTCATTCGAATGTTTATTGGTTTTATACTGTAGATATAAAAAAATACTATACCCGGATATAGCACTCTGCGCTTCGTTAACAATCCATGTAGATGATTTAGATTCATGGAAGACCGCAGTATAAATTTAGTGGTTGCCTTCTGATTCAGTGCAAAAGCGCAGGCAGTTCTGGTACGTGATTCATAGCGTTAGGCAACTTGCACACTAGCCATTAGCGCGCCGTGTCACTTAGTGTGTCTCAGTTAAATTCAGACTTTCAACGACATTCTTATTCGTTACTCCGCGACACGCTAAGAAGAAGTCCGGTTACAAACCGTAACTGCTAACCGAGAAGTCCTAGGTTTGATTCCCGGATCGAATACTATTATTTCTCATTTAAAATATCTAATAGTACTTTAGTATCTGGATGTTTGCTCTATGTACGGTGACAGCCTCACCTCTATTTCACGGTGGAACGTAACGATAACATAGCAGTGTCCTCCACTCCTCTGCCTACCACTTCGGGTATAACAGGCGTGATGTCACTTTTTTATACAAACAATTGAAACTTTTATCCTGTCTGAACTCTGACCTAGCCTAAAGTACACGTAGTACAATGTATTTTTATACTCAGACGTCAAATCGACACTCTATATGTATATTACGTTTGTACTGACGTCGATATTTTATTAAAAGTATTTCATCACGTCATAATATTAGATTTACGACATACATTAAGGCTTTTATGGTCAAGATCCCGCTGCACAAGGGATAGACAAGTGTACCCCTTATATTGGATACACGATTTTTCTCTCAGAGTTTCGTGGAGTTTTATGGGCTAAGCATTTTTAATAAAAATCTATATCGACTAGAGGTTTGTGGGATAAATTTAGTACAAAATCATTATTACTGTTATTATTTGAATATTTGACCATAACTTTTTTATAAATACGAATTTTATAAATACGAATATAACCCAATTAATTTATCTGTCGATGTATTATATTCCATACCAAAGTTACTGTACCCTACTCATTTAAATTTTATTATTATTATTGTTTCATTTTTGACGAAGTGTATTATATTATTTATGCCACTTGATATTTATATCTTTGGTGATCTTGAAATGTTTAATTCGATTTATTTTGTACTTTATGTTAATTAATCTCTTTGTTAATGGCATTGTTTTATAATTTTATTGACCGATTAGTGTAACTGGTTCAATACCGTTCTAATCAATGTAAAAATAAACAATTAATATAGAGTATATACTTATATATAGGACACTTGTCTTAGTACTACTTAATTAGCATCTAAGTACGAGTATGTATATTTGAAGCAATCTTCTTCTTTGACATCTTTGAATATTCCGCGGAATAAGCTGTATATTATTTAGCGTACCAAATTATTATAATCATTTTCTCTATACATATTGAGATCTGTTACGAAAACATTGAATCAAATCAATTATTATTTTCTTACATTCATACTTTAAACGTCAGATACACAATTAGTGGTTAAGAAACCGATCCAGAGTGTAGTGATTTATAAAGGTATTTGTCATTAGAAACTGAATAACGATAGAAACTAAAAAAAATACAATAACTTAAACGAAATGATTAACCAGGTATCATCCCTATCAACTGAGATTAGAGAAACTAAGAGCACATGAAAGAAGAAAGTATATAAATAAAATATTAGTAGGTATATGAAACGATAGCATATAATATTCATAGTATATACATCATCATATTAATCGTATCATATTAAAACTACACCCACGTAACTACCGACACAACCTACCTTAACATAGTACCATCTAAATGCACACACATGGCTCAGTTCCACGAGACCGACTTTTATGTGACTTGCGTCGAATTTAATGCTATAAACTGGAACGTTACCGTCGAGTCGCACCAGGATATATTAAATTTTCACTTTACGTGCGCAACCGTCCATCTTTAGCATACGAGCTGAAATTACGGTTCTGCATTTGAATGCTACGAAAACTAGAATTGTTTGTTTAATAAAGAAAATGTTTCATTTTACTATTGTATAATAAACTGCACTTATGATGAACTTTAACGGGTGCTGTTCTGAAAGTATAAAATTTTTATTGCTTGCAAGAATGCATGCTAATATTATAAGTAGATGCAGGAGTTAGATTTTTCATACTTGCGTTATGAGCAGATGCTTCTTAGGTTGTTTCACCGTTTATGGAGCCCATCTCCATAAATCGTAAAACGACCTGACCATGTTCTCATAATGCTAGTAGTATAACGTTAACACAGTCTAGAGAATTCATCGAATAAAAGTTAGATAAATCAAGCTATTAATTTTTTAAAGACCAGAAATTGAAACTGTGAAGAAATGTGGTTAAGTAACTGATTATTTTTTATTATGTCTTATTATTTAAAGTGAGATAGAATACCATATTTATGAAGTATTTCATATAATACAGAAAAATTGTTATTCTCTATGTTTTATACATATAATATTAAAATACTAATAATTACTTTGTTTCAACTTATTATTAATTAGGAGCTTGGGAAAAATTTATGACTTTGTAATTATTTTAATATCAGATATTGGCTGAATCAGGAGTCTCCGAAAATAATATGCGAATGAAGAACAATGAAAATGATAAATAATGAAGAATGAAGAATGTGATGAATGTAGAAGCAACACGTGAGGCCGGAAATAAAAGAGATATTTTTCTGACGGTACTCTCTGCCAATCCCGTAAAGGATATAGGATAACAATATACACAATAATTATCATAAAG
>DWDW01000813.1:0-13192 GCA_018245635.1 Mimoniades versicolor eupheme
TCCCCGCACTGAGTGAAACAGCGCGATATTGTCTGCCGCAACAGCGAGAAGTAACGCATGTGGCGTTTTCGACCTCATAACGCATCGAACGTGTTAAATGATCAGGAACTACTTTGAAGTGTCCATACTTCTATATAATGAGCTTTAGTTGGAAGCTGTTATGCAATCTCTTTGGCCACTCTCACAATTATTGCTATTTCATATCTTAACGAAATAACATAATATCGCGATTATATTTAGGTAGGGCAGTTACACGTACCATGGATTAAGGGCATGTTGCGTTTCACTCGCCGCAAATTCAAACTCCGAGCTATTACTAGAAATTTCATGGTAGAAAACCCAATGATACCTTGCCTGAACGGCGACATAGAACCCCGGATCTCTTGCTCAGAAGTCGCGCTTGCAACGACTCGACTAACGAAGGAATCGTAAATAAATGCGACACTTATATAGGAACTCCAGCGACAGTAACATTAGCAACCTATTTACCTACAAGACGATGAGATGCATGAATGCCAGAGAGTCTTGTTAAAAGCAAATCGGGCACCACCAATCTCGACGCGCAGACCTCACGCTCGGCCACACTAACGCCGTCGTGTTACCTTGTACAAGGGTTGCCTTATCACAAGCACGCAACGACCACGCGCGAATATTTCTTAAAACAAATGGCACGGAACTCGAGCGCCTTCTTATCAAGCGAGATGAGACTAAAAGATATTTTTTTTGTTTTATACAATTAGGAAAGAGCTATGAATACGACAATAAGTCCTAAACATGAACACACCAGGGATCAAGAATACCTTGCAACCGCTTGAAGAGTAAGTTGAGACGCATAGTATCAAACGTCATCCGTAGAAATATATCCCAGTGTAGTAGCACTTGTAAAATATTGAGGCAATGGGAAGTCGAAAATTTCCGCTCGCAATATTTGTAGAAGTTGTAGAGATAGAATAACATGGCTAGATGCTTTCGTCTTAGTTATCGTTTTACTTAACACGAGTCTCATCTCGTAACTACAAGAGTTAAAGGCTTCTGAATTGCTCCATACTGGCCGAATGACTATGATAGGTTACAGAGAATTCTATGAAAAACTATTGTAATAGCATGACGCCGTAGTACTACAGAATAATACGTTAAATAAAAAAAATTGGTCATCTATGCAAAGCACCACACAAAAAACCGCTAGAGTTTTTCATACATCGCATAAATACTATTATGATACAGCTTGGCACATATCGACAAATATGTAAGTATGTATATATTCGTAGGAAAGGAAGTCTCAACAATCGCGTGGGACGCAACGCTGGGCGATTGTGTAAAACGCTCTAGCTAGAATGCTTTTTTTTTTCAGAGAAAACTTTACGACATTGTATTTGACCATTTGAAAAGTATTTTATTACATACATACAGGATAATAGCCTTATCCATCTCATTCTCACCGGACATCCGTGTTCAACAATGAAAAGATAAATGACTAGACTAGACGGTGATCATGACTTCAAATATATTATTTATAATGCAATTAGACATGATTATCAAATATTAAACTGGCAGAAGCTATATAAAAATAAGAGTTCCAATCAAAGATCATAGCAAGCAGGAGAAATCTATACAGATAAATGAAATTTTATTGAAGTGTCTGTTTGTAATATTAAAATTAGCGCTTTCTACTAAATACATACATATACCTATAGTATGTATACATGGTACATATGCTAAAATAACATAAATTTTACCATTTTTTTTCCGTTTGTCTGTTTGTTTCGGCTAATCTCTGGAACAGCTGGACCGATTTTGACGGGATTTTCACTGGTAGATAGCAGATTATTACATAATAAGGAGTAACTTAAACTACTTTCATTTTAGAATTTTTGATTTCTACTCGGAGGAAGTCAGCGCACAGCAAGTATATTAATATAACCCTAAGTAAGATAAGATACGTTTTAACTTTACGTCTCTTTTAACGTAAAAAAATTTATATTTTTTACATCCCAATAAGCTTACATACTTTGAATTAGTTCCGCATGTGCTATTACTTGTTCCGTGTTAATTAAGTCTTTTAGAAAATAAACACCCACATAACCATTACCAGCCGTTTCTATAGGCATATAGACATCGAAATATACACACACAAAAAAATACCCTTACAACTTAACATGATACATACCGCGCATGTCGATATTCGAAGGCCGAGAAGGTCTGAAGGGACATTATCATAAATTCCTTTTGATAATATTCTGCCTCTACTTCGATATTATTATTTAAACATAACTCATTCGCTATCTTGTCTTATGGCGCAATCAAATTATAACTGTTTATCTCGCCGTTTCAAGGATATGAAACACAAATCATATACGATATGTATGTACATTCTAGGTTGATGTCCATTCTAGGTATAAAATGACCCGTAACTCTGTGGATATGTTAGAGCAACCCAAAAATTTAACTTCACGCATCGAGAAAGTTACAATGCCGGATATTTTAGTTTGCAATTATTGTACAATTATTATAGGTTCCACAAAGGTCAAATAAACTTGTACAAAACATCGACCTTGTCGTATTGAAGGCGAAGGTCGAATGACGCGTAACCATAAAGGTCACGCGTTGGAACCGAAAGGCGCCGGCGCACTTTCCTTTGTCCTTCGATGCCTGTGTCACAGAAATAGTACACTTTGCCCACTAGTGAAAACTCGCCTCTCACGTCAATCAACTCCACATCCTAGAAAGTTTTTATAAAAACCTAGTGAAGTATTCGCCAGTAATTGTCATTTTATATTTTAACAAATGAAATAATAAATGTTTATTAATGAATTGGGATATAAAATTCAGCATAAATTAAAGCTAATGTTAAAAAAACCTGCTTAGAGTAATATTCTTTTTTAATAAGTGAAATGGTGTTGTAAATATAATAATTGGTGTGCTGGAAAAAATTAACAATGGAAGTGTCATTAGTGACATTACACCTAAAAATTAACAATGGAAGTGTCATTAGTGACATTACACCTAAAAATTAACAATGGAACTGTCATTAGTGACATTACACCTAAAAATTATCATGTGAGTGTTTAATATGTATTTAATAGTTATAATTTCTTCTTTCCTCACAAAATCATACAGACTTGTATTTTAGTTTAAAACGAAATGAATGCAATGAAAATCTACTTATGTACTACATATCTAATTATTTATACAAATCGTACGGTACAGCGATTAATATGCATTTTAAAAGTATGAAAACAAAATTTTGTATGGTGCAACGAATACGTTGGTGTTACAAAAATTAATCTTTCGTACTTGAGCTCATCAAGCGCAACAAATTTTTATTTGTTGTGCTTCATGTTTTACGTTTTACAACCATAGCTACTGTGACAAGGAAATGTGTTCCTTTGCATACCTATCGTGCGATAGTGACGCCTTGGACATGTTCAAACACAACATCGTTTGATGACGATAAAACCTATGAATGCTGCGTTAGTTTATATGATTATAACGGCAGCCCGACTATGTTACCTGAACATCATCAAAACCAAAGTACACTACAGTAATTTATGTTGACGTAGAATCCAAACGTGAAATTAATTTGAAGCTCGGCTGACGACAACCAAGCCAAAATTATAAACTGATTGGCCGACTGCTCGCTTCAGCGAAACTGTCAGAAATGGACGCGAGAACGACTCTATTCAATGCAATTGTAACAGTCGCAAGCCAACATTAACTTTTAATGTACGATATTATCGACTTAAGGATATTATGAGTTATTGGGCTGGTTGCCATAACTGGCGTGTGGGAAAGACTGGTGAAACTGACATTTGTTATACGAGTAGTTGAATTTTACCAGCGGTGATTCTAGAATTGTGTCGATTAACTTTTTGATCATGTCGATTAAGTTGGCACGTCCGTTGCGTCCTTAATGTTCAACGTTCACTGTGTCGCGATTGCAGCGTGACATTGTTGATGTACAATACGTCGAATTCAACCGCGGTGGACCAAGGGTCAATGACATGTTACATACATTCAGGTATTTCTTTCCCGATATCTCCAAATACGTGTATGTGAAATAGATGAGTCCGCGTGCGACGCGCTACCGGCAGGTGGGGAATTATATCGATTGTCCGTAATTCCTCTTAATTCCCAACTCGATGATAGCACTGGATGCGCTTATAATTTTTTCGGGTTTTTTGAATAAACAAAGGTGTCTCGGCTAAAATATGGCGACCGGTCTGAGCAGATCCGTCTGGAGATAAGGTAATAATGAACGTAATTTTTTTGTGGAAACGATGATCCACGCGTATCATATGATATTATTTATTACGATGTTTGAAGCTCACGTCAGCCGTGAGCGAGTTGCCGAGCGAAACTGTTTTGCAAACGCTCTTAGTACCAGTACCTGTTCCTAAATTATTTTATTTCCCACGTTTGGTGCATGTAGATTTTTAATGTCAATTAAATCAATAAACCTAAAAAATTGTTGTAGATTCTTATTGTGCACATTAAATTCGGGTATCTTTCACATATTTGAAGTTAGATACCAACATCAAATGCGTCATACTCGTAGAATCTATATTTTAATGGACAGCAACAACTCGTAGCGATGGTGATACATTCCGACCAACTTTGATACATATTAACAGCCTAGCCGTCAATCTTTTATACACATTAATAGGACAGGTCTGGACTTGCACACAACTGTGTATTAACGAAGCTTTTAATAATATAACACCATGCCTGTATTGCCCTGAAAGAATAGGCAGATTAATGTAGTAGGCCACTTTTCATCAGTTATATTGTACGTCCCATGGAATAAGCGCTGAATTTGTAGCATGTAACTTTTAGCATGTAGCATGTAGCATGTAAATTTTTCACGGAAAGCAATATGATTTTAATGCTTCGAATTCGATTAGTTAAGTTCAGAGTATTAGAACAGCGTTTGCAATGGGACAACCTCGACTTTGTAATAAGGAAATATCATATAAATATGAGAATCAAATCTGTTTATATTTTTTTAGGTGTCTGTTTTCAAGGAAGCAACAAACGAGCTATCGAAGCTCACAAGTAGCTGTTGCCATGGTTTCAGCACCCAGCATCAAACATGACTGTAGGAATAGAAATAGTAATTTCTGTCTGTCTAAATAGTATCACTTATTTATAAGAACATTAATTACTTAATACTAGTAAATAATATAATTACAGAAATGAGGTACCTTTTTTCAACACTTTTGATTGTTCCGTTGTTGGAACATGGGTCTCCTCTCAGAATGAAAGTGTTAAGGCTATAGTCTGCCACACTGGCAACGTGCGGGTTGGCCGACTTCACACGCCCTAGAGAACATTTCTTTTCTTATCCTTAATTATTTTGTGCCTCAAATTCATTGAGGCACATAATAATTATTTCTTATTTAATTGTAGTGTGTATTTATTATCGGTTAGTAGATAATATTAAATAATACTATTCGTTATTCGTGTTTAGATAATTTATTTAGATTATTGATAACGACACACCAAAGTAACTTATCATTTCAAGACGATTTGTTGACTGATCGCTTATCAAAGTGCGTATAAAATTAAAATATTCAAATACGTATACCAAATTCATAGAGTACAACCGTTTTGAAAGCATTACATAAATAAATTTATATCACGTCGATCATAAGAATGGTGCAAGCTAAGCTACATATGTATGTGTGAGGAAAACGTGTTCCTAAACACATTCGTTTCTCATTTGATCTTATGTACACACCAAATGTAAAAAGATTTAAATTGAGACGTTTATTTTATTATTAATCTATGTGGGATGAAAATGAAAGACTGACGAACTCGGATTTCAATTTATTGCTTAATTAACTTTTGCAACGATCTACAAGCGTTCACTCTCCAGACTGAACTCTATAGGTATGTCAAAACCGCCATTACAAAATTTTTTAAACTGACGTTCCGTTGCACCTAACAACTAAAATCCCTACATCTATACTACATCTATATTACGCTTAGGTATTACTTTGTTGTCATTGGCCCGTTGACATTGTGAGAATTGATTAATTGATGAATAATTAATTGGAGTTTAGAATTAGCTTCAATTTCGCCGTGTTTAATGAACACTGCCCGATGTCTTAGTGTTTGTAAGCGTGACTGCTAAAGAGGTTAGAGGTTCAGTACCCGTTGCGTGGAAAGTATTATTGGATTTTTCTAACTACAGTTTCCGAGTATTAACACGGAATCTCACGGAGATAGACTCGCTAACTATTACGTAAAATATCGCTGATAAAAAGTTGACGTAGTGCAGTGCACTGCCCATCCATTCAGAGAAACGCAGGCGTGATGTTTTGTTTCGATGAAGATACTTGTAATTTTAGAAATTCAGCTGTCCAATGCAAAGCTTTACTATATTTCACATTTCACATTCTCCGCGTTCTGAAATAAGGTTATATTAAAAGACAAGACAAATAGCATAACTGTTTATGAAAACTATAGCTTACTGAATATTTGCAATGACATAAAGCATCATAAGCTCTAGTTGATAAAAAGTTTAATGGTGCCCTGGTAGCTGTTGTCGCCGCGCCATTCTGATGCATATCACGCCCTTCTCGGAATACCACGATATAATAAATTCATTTATCAATCACATTGATTCCTTGTATTACAATCTACGCGTCTATCAGCATACGGCGCTTCCACGAACCGTCAAATTGTAGGTCATTTGCTTCTGATAAATCCCTAAAGAGCTCCGTGACCAAGAATCTGAATGGGGTACAATAGGCCCAAAACGTAATCAATGTTCAAGTTATATAGCGGGTCGACCCGCGTCTTTGGTCTAATAGGTACAAGCGTGAGTGCCGAGCAAGAAGTCTTGGGTTCAATCCGGCAAAGTAATTTTTGGTTTACTGTAAATTGAAATTCCCAGTAGTAACACCTAGTCTGAATTTGTGGCCAGTGTATGGCAATAGGTTCCCCTCCTGCTCCACAGTGGAAATGTTCTACATTCCTCTGTCTAGCTCTACACGGATTACAGGCGTGATGTTACGTTTTTATAACATAACTGGCGAAAATTGGAAGTGCTACGCCTTCTGTCCCACCCTTAAGGTTAACACGAGCATGATAATATATTATGATATGGTGTAGTGGAACAATGTCCAATTTTATATGTAAACGCCGCTAAGTCACTGATTATGTGTTATCACTGTTATCTTCGATGACCGGTGTGACGCAGGGTTAGCCGTGCCGATCTGCTGCGCTCGGGTTCGAATCTCGGTAAAACAAACAAATGAATCTCATACATATATGTATATGTACCTATTTATTCTGTTCTTGACGTTCCTAAATATTCATTTTGGGCGTTGCGGTATATAAGTATTTGTATACAAGCTTTGTGTGACTACCAATTATTTGGACTTTCTTATATAGTGGCGTAAAATTAATCTTCATTCCGATATTATTTAAACGCAAGCCGTTGAAATGTTTTCAACATCGGTACTTAAGTTTTTATTAAAATATAATATGAAACCCAAATAAACCCAAATAATATGTAGTAATTTGCTCACGCAACAATAAAATTTGGCGCCATGATTATGTTAACAAATAATCCATACAACATTACAATTCTCACATGTACATCATAAAAGGCACATAAACCTGCCAACTTAGACTAAAACCAGGCGAGCGATCTAACCGCTGATGTTATCTTCACTCGTCTAATTACATTTTCGGCGCCGGTTGTTTTACGCCGCTTAGAGTAGTGAATTTGTTTTGTTAAAAATTAAACAGCAAATTGTCGAGTCGCGCTTCATGGGAGGAAATTGAGGGGAGTTGTTAAACTCATTGAAATCTATTGTATTCGACCTTAATTAAACAAAGAGCAAGGATTGTAATGTCACTGATGCAATGTTTATCAATTACATCATCAATAATTAACTTGAGCAACATTATGACCCTGATCGGCTATAAGACATTCAAAACTTCATTTTACTATTAGAAATGCAAAAAGATCATTTTTAAAAGAACCGTGAGCTCGCGTTCGTCTACAACACCGGATTATGGTAAGCGAGATGCAGTTATTGATGTAGCCTGCTTGCCTAGATACTGCTTATTGGATTTTGCAGTGAATTATTCGAAATGTACTGCCTCGTAGGTCGTGTTGTTTAATCGTGCTGAAGGTCTTGGGTTCAAATTCCGGGGCGGGCACTACTGAACGTTTTTAACGTTTTAGTTTTTCTAATAATGGCTCGGAGTCCGGAAATGTTCTCGATGTATGACAATGGGCTTACCACCTAATCCACAGTGACACGCAAACGTAGCTGATGAACCGTGGGAATGTAGGTAGACTACATTCTTATGCCTCCCTTTTCGGGGATTACGAGCGTGATGTTACGTTTATCGTCGTTACGTTGAAATAATAGTCAATATTGGGCCAAGGGCATGTTTATTGAAACTTAAACATTTGTAAGTCTTGACCTTCGACAAATATAATTCCATAACCGTCATTTTTCAAGAGAGTTGTTTTCTGAACGCCTATGTGACTATACCACCGCAAGTGTAGACTCGCGAGCGCCAGTCCGTGTGCCGGTCCACCTACAAGGAAGATCGAAAGTGTCGATCGGATCCTAAGATTGTGGTTATGATGATCCATTACCATCGGCGGGATCGCAGCGCGCATATAAATATACGTCGCAGGTGCGCGGTTCCGAGAGCGCTTCCTTCCCCGAACGCTCTCTTGCCATGCGCACGCGCATCGCCTCCATTGTAATAGACGCACGCGCAACACATACGTATGGACTGCCTCTGATTTATAGATTGGGTGTTCCGGTGTTTAGTAATATGAGCGCTGTCCTTACGCTGACTAATGCCTACTCTCGCAGACATGTTATTGGCTACATAGAGTTGATGCGTCAAGTTGTATAACACAATCTACTTACTATTGTGCACATATGATTTGCATCCGTTTAAGTTAATTTTACATATCTATATGGTTCAGGATTTAGTTTTCATGTGTTCCTTGTGTGTTGAACTATGTATATTGTCATACTACATGAATCTCCTTATGTGCAACCCGGTTGTCACTTACATTAATATTTGAGTGTTTATATGAAAATGCTTAATGGATTTTTTTCAGTGGAAATTGATTAAAACGTTAAGGAATTTTCTCATAAATTTCTTACTAGAGTACACTAAGCACGATCTCTGAGACATCTACATTTTAGTTTACTCTAAAACAAAACTAATTTTGTATTTAGGGAGCTACAATAAATGTTGATGAATGTTGTGAACGTTATACGCACCTCGGCCGACGTAACCTGAGGATTCTTAGATGTGTTTAAATTAATTAGAAACTTAATATATTATTATACGAGTAAATTAGTTACAAAGTTATTTGTTAGAAAAATTCTTGACATTGACGCGGTTAAAGCCAATGAAAAGATGGTGTAATACATTATTTATTATCAAAATATTATACGTATGTCAGTACAATGTACCCATATGTCAAGATCAATGTACAAGTAGGTCACTCGGACCACCGCCGGAGATGTGCTAAGGCGGCAGAGAAGTAACGATTTTGGATAGATTCGAGGGACAGCGAGAAGATGGGATGGCGCATCAATATCTGCCTTCGAAAACAACAATATTGCAGATACATTTCATATTCAAATATCTCTTTAGGGATTTTTAAATTTCTTTACCACTTGATCTCCTGGTCATGTGACACTGTATTCGAATCTCAAAAATAATCTATGTACGTTGTCACCTCAGCAGTATCGGCACTAAATACTGTCCTATTGTGTAATAAAAGTCGGTTGCATTCGTATTAAAACTTTACTGTTCTTGCCGTGCTATTGAATAAAAAGTGAAAAACCAAGTGCGGTAGAGATCTGGCCCCAAGTTCAAGGCCGTCCACTCGCCGAAATGAGGATAATGGTTCCGTAGCATTAAAGACTTGTGGCTTACTCAGCATAAGGTTTGATAGGAAGCATTGAACTCAAAAACAAGTCCTTTGGACACGCGTTCGAAATCTTTAATTTAGACACTATAAACATTATTTAGGTGCTGATATTGTTTGTTATTTTGGAGGCTTATTTTAATAGATTTTTATCATCATCATCATTGGTAATAACACCAAATTTAATTGTTGTTTAACTGCCTACCTCTTTGGGGATTAGAAGCATGACGATACGGCTTTGTTTTAAATTGTTCCAGTGTGAGTGATCTTCTGTGCCCAGGTTTAAGAACATACGAGTAGACTACCACACATTCACACAATATAGCACCATTTACAGATTTCTACGCTTCAAAAAAACATGAGGAAAACTATTTTATGTAGGCCATATTAGCGCCATCTTTTCTTGTACATCAGATCATATTTCATCTTAAAAACGCATACAACTTTGTAAAGATGAATGCATTTACAAGTATCATCGTTGTAAGCATGCCTGTCCATATTCCATCAACTACAACAAGGAAACGATCTTAATAATAACTGACCAATGATTATTTTGGGCAGTTTAAAATCTATTCAAAGTACATTGTAAATACGCGTCCACTAAGCATGCGGCGCACGCTTAGCGCAGGTGTGCGGCGCGCGCGCAGAATATCAAACTTATTGTGCCCTCCGATTGCTTTCATAATCGTAACCACCACTCACGCCAAACTCAACCTAAGCATATACGTATTAAACGTTTCCTGAGTGCACAAATATTAGTTCGTATTACTGTCAATACAGATCTCCTCTACATAGAGTTTTTTTCAAATCAGGTGTTGTCCCTTGCGTCCAACTCGATGCAGATTGAAGCGAAGTGCACAATACTGGAATTGTACCACTATGGGCATATTGTCGTCCAGCGCTACACCGGACCAGTTCTGTACGGCATATCTTTAAGCTTTTTTCTTCCCATTGTTATATCGTGTATCGTATCGTGGTATATCTGGCCGCGGTGAGCTCTCGCCCGCCTTTAAACACGAACGTTTGCTATGAATATGAATCGTTTCATCTCTCGGTTTTTTCGCGTCGTTTGAGAGAACGTTCATTCTGTGTGTCTCGCTACATAATGTACGCACATAATTTTATTGCCCACTTATTGTCCTCTTATAATATAAATTTCAATTCTGATGCATGAAATTTAGCGACGCAGTCAATGGAAAAAAAATGTACGGATTACTGAGTTTCACAGTGACATTCGTTGTCGGAATAAATTTTGTAAGCCTTGCATTATAATGGCAATTTTTATTGCGACGGCGCCGCAGCCCGGTCGAAGTACATGCTGCAGTAGAACAGATATTGTTGCATACTTATATCGTATCGATACGTAGGTACTGCATTAAGTATAGGTATAACATTTATTTTTAAAATTTCTATTTTTCAAGTGCTGGAACACGAATCTCCTCTCAGAATGAGAGGGTTGAGGCCTTAGTTTTATCACGCTAGCCAAGTAAGAGTTGGCAGACTTCACACGCCTTAGAGAACAATTTAATCTAAAACGCATATTTTGTAAAGAGGTTCACGCCAGTATTCGAACCCAGGTTCCCGAAATGAGAGGTCGAATTTAAAACTACATAATAGCCTATCACGGCCTTTTTTTTAACAAGACAACAATATGTACAAGTTTTTGCAATATACTGTATTTTTGTACTGTATTGTTAGCTTTATAACTTGGGAATATTTTTTTAAATTTCATATCAACTTACATGTGTATTATTTAATTTATAGGCATTACTGTCATTACCAATTTCTCTGTTCATGCTACTAACGATATATGGATCGCGGATATGACAACAGTAGGTCCACACTGGGGTCCGCTCTCGCTATGAAATATTATTCTCTCATGCACTAAACTTCAAGGGATCAATGCATTAGTATTGAGCGCAAGTAATAAGCAAATAAATGATAAACGTTACACGGCGAGTGCGCACGCGACCAGCCGAGTTATGGCGATCATAGAGCGCGATTTGTGAAGTAACCAAGCGAATATTACTAAGTAGCCGGACTGATACGAATTAGAATTGAATTTTCTCCGGCAATCTAGATGCTCGTTCTGAAATTTCAATGCAAATATTGTTTCGTTTTCGATTTTCGAGCTATTCTAGAACCTACTACGTACGGTTTGTCGGAACAATGGAAAAAGAGTAAGACGAATTGTACCTGCATTAGTATTATATCAATAAAAAAAAATAATGAAGTATATAAACATATAAAATAATAAGAAACTTACTGTAGTGACAAATTTATTACGTATAAATTTTGCAAAAAAAATTAAGCACAAAAAGCTCACATTACGTGTATTGCTCTACATACAAGTAAGAAATATGTATCTGATCTGGAAATCTGAGGTCACTGAAGTAGTCATTGCTTTACTTAACTCATTTGACATTTCTAGGAACACCTACAATTTTACCTTAATACTCATAATTTAGATGACTCTATTAAGTACAATTACGAATAAGAGAAAAAGTAACATCGTGCGTTTTAGCTCTGAAAAGTTACGTTTATGTCCCACCATGGAATAGTCGGTAAGGCTATTGCCATAGACCAGTCACAAATTCAGATTCCGAGCCTCCGCTAGAAATTTCAACTCAACAGTCGAAGTTAGAAAATCTAATAGTACCCTACCGAGGACCTCTCAATCAACAGGCGCGCATGTAGCCACTAGACCAACGAGGCAGTCACTCGACCAACGAGGCAGTCACTCGACCAACAAGGCAGTCGCTCGACCAACGAGGCAGTCACTCGACCAACGAGGCAGTCAGTCGACCAACGAGGCAGTCACTCGACCAACGAATAAAACAGTCTTCTGTACATTTCTTCCAATGCATACATTAATCAGATTACAATTACGCCGAATACCTTACGAGGTAGGAAGACCCCACTGAGTGCCAGATTATCTTAATAGACCTGACGTGATACTCCTACACTAACCATTCTCTTCATGCATGTACCTGCGTTTTCGGAGATATCTAACTTATCCTTTAGCCAGCATCTGGTCTATTGGCTCAAGATAAATGAGTCTCGATCTCCCTCGCCACCTGCATCTATCCACATTCGCGTTGTATGTCTGTTTTGTTGTTTACCTGCCATTCTTTCTTCCAAAACATCGCAAGCCTTTTCCTATTGTAAATATCATTTGGGTGATATCGGAAGCGTAGGACGCCCTCCGGCTAGGTGGAGTGACGATATACGCAAAGTGGCTGGCAGCGGTTGGATGCAAAGAGCTGA
>DWDW01000814.1:0-13188 GCA_018245635.1 Mimoniades versicolor eupheme
AGATAAATATTTGTCTTTCCCCTCAGAAACAGGAAACGAATATACGACCTCTGCAAATACTTATGAGAAATGCCACTTCCAATAATTTCAAAGCCCTTGCTAATCGCTCGTATTTGATTTTGTTAAGGGCGAGCGCGGTTTACAATTGTTAGTCCTTTAACAAAAACAAATACATATCCCTACTTACTTTTCGGCAAGAAAATAAGCTTCACACAAGTAACACATGGTTATCCTTTGTTCCTGTCTTGTGGCAACGGTAATGCAATGAACATGCGGATCGCCCAGGGGTAGACACTGGAACAATGAGATTTTTTAATTACTTCCAACTGGAAGAGCCTTTAAAAATACTAGGTAATGTTTTTAAATTTAGAATATCTATCACTATACATAGATAGAACAATGAAAAATTGAATATATATTAAAACAATACATAATATGTTCAAATTATAAATTTAGTAATGCGCTATTGTAATACCCTAGTCTCTATTATGCCCTGTATTCCAGCAGCCTACGAAATCTTTTTCTAGATTTTAAGATTAAACGTTACTCGCTTTATACCCGAAGTGAAGAAAATCTGCGAGCCTGTGATTTCTTCATAATGTTTTCTAAGGTATTTGAAGTTTGACAAGCTGTTGGATTTCGATTATTCGAAATTCGCTGACAGTACTAGCCGTTAGCCGCTTACAAGAAATATTATTGCACTCGTAAAAACCGTAAAAATATATATTATGATTAATCCTAGCAGTCCTAATAGTTATAACGAGGTTACTATTAACTAAGGTAGTTTTCATACAAGTGCATGTAATTAGTATGACTTTACTCACAAGCACGAAAACAGCCACCACAACGAACAGAACAGTCTTCAGATTACATAACATGGGACAAATATTTTCTGAAAAATATCAATAAATAATATATTTATCAGTTACATAGGGGAAATTTAACATACTCGTGTATAATTCAATCGTTAGATACTTTAATAATAAGCTTTGATCTACAGAAAAATAAGTGTCTAATATCTTAATATCTGTGACCTCATACACATCCATCTAGTCCGAAATTAAACACAAAAGGAGCTTGTGTTTCAATAACCAGACGGCTGATAGACTCCATATATATATACATGTAAATATGTGAATATATGTTTATATCTATAAATCATTTAAAGTAATTTAAAACGGTACTTTAACAAGCCGATTAAAGTATTACCTCTTTTCATAAAAGACTCCATTTTAGATTTCTAATTTAGGATTCAATCACGCAACCTCATATATGACAAAAAAAACATTGTAATGAAAAAACTCTACACTATTATAGAACAAATGCTCATCTTAATTTTATATAATTCAGTTACACTTAGTAAATTTAGCTACTTTGGCAATTAAGAATAATTTCATTAATGGTGTTGACGTTTTGATTGCGAGACAGTACGTTAAATTTATTTTTAAATATTTCTGAATCATAGACATTATACCATTAAGAAACTCTTCTTGAAAAGTTCTAAACATTTTGTACTTGCTATCCAAAAGTGAGATTGATGCTGACGGGTTACTATGAGGTAGGTATTTTGAAAATGGGGTTGTCTCCCAGAATGGCAGATGATGAATTTAAGTATCAGATATGGATCAACGTATTTCTTTACTTGTCTGTGTCTCCGTGGTAAACCTGGCATGGGGCTCTCCTTATGTTTCTACGCATGATTTACAGGTTGCAATATAATTGAGCCACCTTGCTTTATATAGGTATTACTAACAGTTTTATTTAAAACTACTAGCTTTATTTGTTTAAACTTTGTTAACAAAGAGCGCGTTCAATAAAAATATGGCTTTTTCTATCAGTTACTCCAAGTGTTCACGTGAATTCAGAATAGTCACTTACTCTTGTAACTTGTATTTCACTTGCCTATGTACATATAAGTATGAGTCTTGCCTATTAGTCAAATTCTTCTGAGATAATTCTTAATTCAAAGTTGTCGTGTTACAAAAAGAATATTTACCAAAAGGTATGTTATATGAGAGCGTCAGTACAAGATCACTGAAGTTTTAATGAAATTCAAACTAAGAACATTCTAATACATACAATAAGTCCGTTTAAAATCAAACAAAAGTAAGTTGACGTATTATGATTTTATTTACGAGGTTTTTTTACATAAGCCTTCGGACAGCTCTTCATGCATATTTTGCCCTTTTCGACGCACCTGGGACAACTATTTATTTCTCCAGATGTCACACTTTCTTCCTCCTTCGGTCTTAGAGTTGCATCAGATGCACCTACTCTAGAACCGGTAGTGTCAGGAGATCTTTTAGTTACATCGGCGTCAGACACATCTCTGAACATAATAGATTTGGACAGTTTCAATGGCGAGTCTGATCTTTTTAGCTTTGCTTTGTCTTTGTCGAGAAAGTCTTTATGTTTTTTATTACCAAAATATATCATATCTGAACCAGAATCCTGAGTTTCGATTAACTGAAAACAAAAGAATAAGCAGCTAATATATTAATAATATATTAAAGTTGAAAGTGGTGTGTTTGTTTGTTCGTCTGTTTTAGAGATTAAAACGACCAGTCGGATCTGAAACATTTTTTTATATAAATTAGTATTATGGTGGGAACAAAAAAAAAGGAAAGTTACAAATGTTAGGAAGCCTTAAATATTGAAATCTGTTAAGAAAATCGGAGGAAAAAATGCTTGCTATTCGCAATGCATTACAGGCGTGCGTTGTCGTAATGTTTAGTAACACGTATATACAATGTCCCATAAAAATTGTTCGTAGTAGATCTAGAAATACCGCGGGGAACAGATAGTGTTAGTACGACAGAAGTTAATTTCTATAATCCCCACGCTAAGCATGCGAGTTGGAAACTATTGGGAACTGTCGACATGGCTGTGCCTAGGCATGGCTGTGCCTCGGCAGACCGCGCCATATCACGCTATCTGCACCCACCAGCTACAGTCGCCTCTTATGATATCCTGTATCCCGGCACGAGGTTTTTGCTTGTATTCTTACTCCGCCGCGACAAGAACTTTACCAGATATATAATAGTAATATTACTACATAATGATCCTATTGTCATACACCAGGCACGATTCTAGACTCCACACATGGTCATCTCATCCCAAACCAGGAAAACTTCCGTTATGGTATCCACACAACTGATAAATATGTATGCTTAGATGTTTAAAGCTACGCAACGGGTTTTGATGCGGTTTTTTTAATATTTAGAATGATTCAAGAGTTAGTTTTATACGTATGATACATGCATTATATAGTAGAGAAACACTGACAATATTAGATGTTTCTGAAGTAATGTCGTAAATAAATATTATTTGCGCTTAAATTGCAAACGCTATCAGAACCCTACGAAGTACCTATGTACATCAAAATAATTTACTACAGTATTGTACACCTTAAAAAGATCTACAAAAAGTTCTGCGATGGTATATGTACTCGCATATCTCTTTGGGATATCCCACAATAACCATTTTTTATCCTTTACTTTTTGCGAGATATAATGGCTTATTTGCGAAGCGGTTTTAAGTAATACAACATGAATCCTTATCCAATTACTTTAAATACATTGTGCATTTAATATAGATCAATACAGCCCTTTACATAATGTAATTTAAATGAATAGTTACGCAGATATTACAGATTTAAAATGCAGGGACATAGCGATTGCGGCGGCACAGACGGGGGGCCGGCAGCGCGTTCCTATAAGAAAGCGCGTCATAATAAAGTACTAAACTTAATATTATTTTGTATTCATTGTATTACGTTTATAAAAACTTAAATTAAATGGTAACACGTATTCATTGATTGTTAGGCGGTACGAAGTCCGCCGGGTCAGCTAGTTTATGATATAGGTATCATACATACATCGGTATTACCTGCGGATGTCTCTGGCAGGATGTTCGGCAGTCTATCACTCTCTCCACATACTTGTATATGTCATTTAACTACAATAGGAAATGTTCACATTACAATAATCGCATATTGAATGGCATCATAAGCTAGAACTAATCAGAGGTTGCTACTATTATTAAGTTTTTTTTTCCACTCTTTTATGGTTCCACTACTGGAACATGGGTTCCTCTCACAATGGGGGGGTTAAGGCCGAAACCTAAGTTATTTTATACATTTCTATTGATCTTTTATCTTTAGTATTGTACCGTCATGATAAGGCTTTACGAGGTAAACAGAAAGCACCAGGTCCTTAAAAATATCAATCTTTACTTATTCCTCATTATTGATTCCTTATATTTACCGTTTCGAGGATTGTGTAACAGCATGCGGCGATGAGGTCGACAGCCCGCAAGTACATTGTTGTGGCTGGACGACACGTTCTATAACAACATAATGATTCTTTAATGCATTATTAAGGCATTTATGATTAAGCGGAATAAGTAAATTTATCGAATTTTCATTCACTGTCACTGATGAACATGACTAGTAATAAAACGAGGATATTGATATGCACATCCAAATAGCTTTATGGTGCAGGGTTGCCCTATACATAGTCTTTTTGTAGTGGTCCGTTAGTAGACCGACTAAAGTTATCGTTAAATCGGAAGAAAGCATTATTATATCGGCAGCCCTATTTACAGATGTTGCTTTGCAATATAACGTGAGCTATTATAGTCACATCAGCAGGCGATACGCCCCCTTTCTGTTAGCTCGCTTCTTTGTTACTATGCCACTTATAACACACACAAATTTTTACTAGAAGTAACATTAAAATAAAATAGTTTATACCTGAGTACATTTTCTATCAACGCACACGGACATGATTCGCATACGCAGCCATGGCTGGGTCCTGCATTACTACTGCGCGCTACACAGCAACCCTTCTTGTCCTGAAACTGCCCAGGAACTAGTCCACTAAGACCACTGTACCCGCTGAACTCACTTTGAAGGCAACTCAAACGGCAGCTTCCAGACCAAATCTGTTGGATCGCTGATGCTGTTGCAGTTATTCTACTATCGGGGCACGACTGCAAATTAAACATAAAATTGGGTATTCCATAGATTTCGCAACGGAATTCCACAGATTTCGCATCGGAATTTCATAGATTTCGTATTCGGAGATGTAGCATGCTTTCATTGTTGAATTAATTAAAACACGGACTTCTAAAAGTTTAATTGTATTGCAAGTTGTTTAATTGTATTATTGTTTAAAATTAAAGGAAACTGTTGAATGATTATTAATGAATATGAGCATTTGAGATCAAAATTGTAAGAAATCACTCAAAGAGTATGAGGAGAGTTTACAAAGTTGTAGCGTTGAGTACTTGATGGAATCGGTCACTGTGGCATTACTATTTTATTGTTAACCAGTCTCCGTCGCGACCTCGCTGCAATCGGCCGAAGCTCGTGAGCAAGGATCTCGTGTAGGTACGAAACTAGTCGGATCACCCCGAACAAACATACGGGGGTCAAGCCGGCTTAATTCTTAGTCAGGCGTTACTGTTGTTGAGAAATATGTTGAAACTTATAATATAATATAATATAATCCAGTATAATATACGTAATCCAGCATATAATTTGTTTAGGTGTATGGTAATTTATTGAGGTGTATGGTCATTTATTCAGGTATATACTCATGGAACGCTTACTCAACTATGCGCTCAGGAATGGTTAATTTTCTAGGTTAAATGTAAACAAAAAGCTAAGGTATCTTGTACAGCCTTAATACTATTGCATGAAGGCAGTTTATACTCACAAGTGAATAAATAGCGCCTACAATCAGAACACAGATTATAAAATTCAAAACCATTTGTTTCACACCTCGTTTGCCACCTGGAAATGTAATACATATCAATAAATGTAATGTAAAATATCATTGAAATCTGTCGAAGTTCACGTCAAATAGGGAAATCGAATTCATTAAAAATTAACTGGCTTCGTTTGACTGACTTTTTGGTCTAATGGTTAGTGAACCTGACTGCTGAGGTAGGAGTGCCTTATACTTTCGATTTCCGGGAGAAAAATTTTGGAGTTGAGTACAAGCGTTTGTTCTTTATCCAGAACAAAAAATATCTAATGTCTATTATTTTACGTGTTATATATGTATTTATTACGTATTATATATGTATTTATTACGTATCATATATGTATTTTATCACCAGTCTGGTCATCATAGTACAGGATACCTAGTTTTGATCAGATGGATGTCTGTGGACCGCGCCCTATCGATGTATTATTATTATTAATTTTGTACGAATATGGCTTGAACGTTGGTAAAGGGCACAGGTTTATGTAAGCAAAACTTAAAACGACATTAAAGTATCAGAAAAGTAACATATGCTTAGGAATTTTTAAATGTACATGTGTTGTATTAATTTATAATAAATTTATTTTCCGTCAAGAAGACAAATAAATGTTACCTGATCATCACAAAAACGCAATTTGTGAATCCCTAACATACTTACATTATTGTATTCGATGGATAAAGCATTCATCCTGTTTAAGACATATACGGAAAAAATTTACATTTTGTTTACATTGATCATTTAATTTGACGCAAATACGTCATTGTATCCATAAACAATCGTTAAACATTTTAAAGAAAGAAGTTGATAATGCCATAATTATGATAAAATAACCAATGATAAATCAAGATATTTAATCAGTAAATAATTTTTGAAATATCTTCCTCACTTTAACAACATTCTTATACTAGTATTTCTACTAAGTAGGGTATCGTATGCCCGTAAATATGTGTGAATCGGAAACTCGCTTGGCTGTTTTAAAGAAGGAACCAACTATACTTAGGTATAGATTTTTTGTGGAAATAAATTTTATTATTATTTTCATGTTATCAATTTTGCACAAACTGTTCACTTTGCTTGCTTTTTATTCTTTTGTTTTCCTAATAATTTTCTTTTTAACAGCAAAGCCATCAAGAGAATTTCTTTCCAGTAATCCATTTTGTCAATCATAATTGGTGAATAACTGCTGAACGTGAAGTCCTAAGTTAAATTTCCGCGTCGATTACTACTGGATTTTATTAACTTAGAATAACTGATTAAAATTTCTAGTAGCGGCCTGGAATCTTGATTTATGCCTGGTACATGGCAATTAAGCTTACCCTCTAATCCATAGTAGGATGTCAACGTAACTCATGAAACGTGATATTGTACTACACTCCTCTGCCTACCGCTTCTGGGATATACAGTCGTGATGTTATTTTATGTCATTTTGGTAATGTTTATACCTAAACTATTATATGTAGGTAACAAATACAGCACCTTATAGGTTGGGTGAATCTGTGCAAACTATGCGGTGCTAACACAGTTATCAAGTGACAATATTGCCTGCGTTGCTCATGCGTATATCGGACGCCTGCCCTAAAAAGCTAAATGACAATTTAGTCTAAAACTAAGATATTTATAAGCACAAATTCACTAAGATTATTAAAAACGCCATAAACCAGAAGGCTTTATTCACACGCAAGTAATCCCTACCAGTGAAATTACAATTCGTTGACTTTAAACATAGGTTACTGTTAATGGGTCTTTTGACAGTCCCACATAGAAAATATCGTCGATACGATTAAGAGAAAACTCATGCCCATATATAAATACTTTTTATTCTCGTATTCCGACAGAAACAGAAGGAGTGAGCAGTGGTTGCGAGGCGAGCGGCGTGAGAGAGGAGATAGCTAGAGATTATGCGGCATTACAGTCGCGTTTGCGAAGAGAGTTTTCTGATAGACGGGGCAAACTTTCTGCAGGTACCAAATTGATATTTCAAGAATCGTCAGACCAAGAATAAATATTGCATATATTAATATACATATATGACCTCAATTCATTATTCGGATGTATATGCAGCAGGAGATAAAAAGCAACTCGTTGTAAAGGAAACGATTGTTCGAAGTTAAGAAAATACACAGATAAGTATTCTATTTAAGCACTTAATGTGTACAACCAAGACCAAAGCGTTTTCACCTTCATAGAGACAATAAATAATGTGTTATTGGACAAATTTTCAGTTATAATCTATGAAACTTATAATTAAATTACTCCTTAGTTCCGTACGCTAAATTGTATATAAAATAAGTAGGTATTATTTTTAAAGGAAGTGCGTCAATGTAGACATCATACATTAAAAAAAATCATAATAAAAAAAAAACTAAATGGCACTAATGTCTCCTATCAGCATATCGTCCAGCGCCTCGACCAGTAGCCACAGAAGAACAGTTGTCAGCGGACTTTCGGAAAAAGTTAACAGAATGGCAAAGGATGAAAGGCGTAAAACAGCCACCACCAGTACCCGCCAGGCAAGATCTTAGCGAAGACTTTCTCAACAAATGGGGTAAGTAAATAATTATAAAATATTTTTTTTATATGTTTACTAGGTGTGCGCGCCGCGACTTTGTCCGCGTGAAAATCTAAAACTCTAAATTGTGTTATATGTAAATTAATAAACTTAATTGATAGCTTAATATTTTATCAAGTCTTTATACGCTAAGTAATTGTGAAGCTACAGTTTTCTTATAGCTATTTATAAATATTGTATTTCCACTTAGGACAAACATTTGTGGAATATTTTTGTTTTAGCAACTTTTGGCCTATTTGCATTTTCGTCATTTAGAAATGTTAATCTATAATACCAGAGCGGCCTAAAACTGTGTACAAGTACATGTAAACAGTTTTAGGCCGCTCTGGTATTGTGGATTAACATTTCCCAATTATAAAAATGCAAAAAGGCCAAAAGGCCAAAAGTCGCTAAAAGCAATTAAGCCACTCTGGTTCTAGCAGTCTCAATTTTAATGGCTAAATAAATGATTAACTGGGTCATGTACAAAATATATGTATAATTGTACTTTACATTTAGATAAGGAACAAATATTCCACAAATGTTTGTCCTAACTTAACTTTTCAGATGAGTGGAATAGAATGAAAGAAACTAATTCGGTGCCGGCTTGGGAAGAAGAATCGAAACCTGATGAAGTTCTAGTGCAGACATCGACGGGACTATTTAAATTTCAAGGTATGTAATAACAATTTATTTATTAAAACAAGAGAACTTCCGAGTCACTAACATTTAGTTTGTAAGCTTTCTCTGGGTCCTGAGAAAATTTGTGACACCTTTTATAGCCTCACATTGTGACTGCTAGGATGTTACAGAATAGGAAACTGTATAGGCATTTAAATTGAGCTATATAATCCTAAAAGTGCAAGGTTTTCTATTACTAAAACTGTAAATTCTATTATTACAGGTATTTCTCGCTCATTCACCCGCAAGCTTCACGAATGGGAGAAATCGCGTGGTATCGCGCCAGAAGCGTCAACGTCAGCGTTACTCCAGGCAGCAAGAGCACGAGCTAAGCAACCAGCAGCACCACTAACTAGAACCCAATCAGACGGCAGTGTCGCGCCATCCGCCGGTGGTACTGGTCGTGTCCATGCGTCAAGTCTCAGCGTAAATGATGTTGACGACTTTGTCTCAGAATATGACAGAGAACATACGGTATGTTTCACACTGTGAATCGATATGACTATATAGAAATTAATTAGATTTTCTATTAATTCACCAAATTCAGCATCGTATCTAAAATATTTAGCACTGTAATCACTAATGCGCAAGCCCAGCGCGATGATTATAGCATATCACTCTACAAGTGATGATGATGATGATGGATATATTAACTCATAAACTGAGTCCATTTCTTGTTACAATTTTAGAATAATACTGTTAAAGGATAAGATTATTTAACGTAGTTACTATGTAGGTACGACGTTGACTTTTTGTGCCATTCTCAAATTGTCGTCATTTACTCATGCTTTTAAATTTTGTATTACTTTTTATTTAAAACAGCCCGATGGTGCGGATGACTGTGATGGCGATCACACTCGGGGTGCTGTGTTAGTAGAAGTGGAAGCTGAAGAGATTTGCACAGCAGCACCTCTCGTTGCGGTATCACCGCGTCACACTCCTCAGAAACCTGTTTACACTTATGGTCAAGCTGAAGCCCGATTACTCTGTGAGACCAGTTCAGCTGTTACAGGCACAGCTGTTCTTCAAGCCAATGGAGCTGGTGATGATTTTGAAAATTAGTTTCTCCAATATGTTGTTTCTATACCCTGAATTATTATTTCATCAATTCCCGTAGTTGTTATTTCAGATTCTCGTGGAGCTAGGTCGAGAGATCTTTCGGAAGCAAAGTCGAAAACGTCACGAGAACAGGTATTGTAATTATACATACTTATAATTAATAAATATGCCATCACCAAATTTCTTGTCCGTGTAATAATTGTAAACGACATATTTAGATGAAAGTTGCAGATAAGAATACTAGAAGAAAATTAGGCAGACAGCCCAGTATAGAAGAAGATGCAAGGTTTATTAGAAAAACAATAGAGGAAATAGAAAGAGCTAGTTTTAATCGTTTTAAAGATAATGCTACTTGTTCAGAAACTGAAAAGCCTACAAATGACATAAGTGATAAGGAGATACCATCAACTAGTATGAGTGGGAGCCAAATAAATATCATTAAAATTGAATGCATAAAACAAGACACAAATAGAAAAGATGATAGTATTGAAGACCCCAAAGAGGACAACAAACGCAAGGAAATTGATAAGGGCAATGGAAAAAAGAAAAATAAGTCAAGAGCCAGGTTGGAAAGAGAACAATCTAAACCTTCGGAAAGTGATACTGAACCAGATGTTGATACTGTTACTGTGGAGATCCCGAGAAGACGAAAAAGGCCTCGACGTCCATCAGAAAAACCTAGAACTCCGCCAACATCCCTACACTCAGATTCTGAAGGAGAGGTAACTTAAAAGCATATTTATTAATGAGTATCTGTTTAAATAATTAATTATAAAATGAAATCCACGTCGTTTTTTAGGTTTTTGTTTTGAAAATTAAAGCGCCAGAACCACGTAATGTATCACCAGAAGTTATTGTAAAAACAACAAGAAAGATATTCTCGCCTGTTGTCCGAAGTGGTGAATCGGTTCCACGAGCTGTCATACCTTTAGATGTAGAAGATTTGGACGAAGTTAGACCAAATGTCGGTCATAATATGCATCGCCACACTGAATTGAAACGAAAAACTGAAATAGGACATAACAAAAGCCGACAAGATCTTGATGCTCGTTCAAAGGGGTCTGGGGATCTTCAAGAGGTAGAGGAACAAATACCAAGGACTAGACCTCCTCTCCCTTCATCTCCGTCTTCCCAAAGAAAGCCTCAAGTAAAAGAAACTGCTCCATCTATTCGTATTATGATACAAAGGTACAACAAGAAGATTAAAGAGGAAGAAGGTATGTTACTTCTAATTTTTAACATAAAATTCAAATTTAGGTACATAATTAATATACCCATTTCTTAAAACATTACTGGTGATTTAGGTCCAGGGTCTGGTGGAAGTAGCGGTGCATCGTCTCCTGCTTGGAGGTCACCATCTGCTGAAAGGCGACGGCCTCCCGACATGCCTGTTGGTGTTAATATTAGGTATGACGTGGCAAAGTTTAGATTTTTATTACCTCCTTTATTGATTTGGTTGGAATTACACCACCGCCATTAGAAATTTTATAAAATTATTAATTAATAATTTTCAGAAACAACCCATTTCTTGAGAGGGAAGTTCAGAAATCGGCTAGTGCTTGTCAACTTTCTAGAAGAGATCAAACTTCTGCTGAAAAGCGGTTAACTCCGACCACGCCGAGTATTGAAGGGGTCTTAAAGTCTCATAGTGCTAACGCTCTTCATCCTGAACACTCAAAAGAAATACAAACGACAGAGACAATCGTTGATAGCCAAGAAACAATTCAGCAAAGCACAGCGAGTACAGACACCATAGTGCCTGATCTAACGAAGAATCTCCCTGATGTTCAATGTGGTTCTAGTTCCCCGTCCATACACGTACCTATCTGGAGACAACCCTCTGAAACGACAGTTCCCAACTTTTCACGTTTTATGTCCCAGAATTCTGAATTATTCGAAAGGTCTTTCTCAACAACAGATAACTCGATGCCATATACCGAAGCAAGTGAAGCTGTGGAAGCTAGACTTTCAGAAAGAGCCGTAAAAATACGACAAGCTAGAGAAAGATTTTTGTCATCGCCGGCTCCTATGAGACGAGAGGGAACGAGTTCGGCAAGTGACTTAAGGCCAGGGGATAGGTACGTTTTCATAGTAGGGCGCTGATACAAATACGTTTATTCTATATTGATAAGTGATTACTTAGGGGACGTAGGACGCACCTCTTCTATAAAAAATATGTGCGTTTTAACATTAACTATCACTTCAGGTATTTATTAATTATAACTGCAGGGAAAGAAATTAGTGAGGAAACCTGCACACCGTAAATTTATTTATGATGCTCTGGAATTAGTAGCTATGCTGTCTACCAACCTGTCAATGACCAGTGCGTCAGATTTTATTTTACTATGCCCTTAACCTTTTCATTATGAGAGTATACCTGTTCGTACGCCGAAAGGAAATTTGTAAAAATTGTCGCCAATTATAATAAAATAATAAATATCTGCAATTTTGCTATGCTAATAATTAATAGAAATGGATATAAAAACAAGCAAAAAACGAAATAAAAAACATTAAACATGCAATTTTCGCATGTATGAGTATGTTTAAACGTAACATTTGACCTTAGGTATCTTTATCTATTCCTTATTTATCATAATTTTCTGGTAGCCGCTATTGGATAAAATTTTTCGTATTTAACAAAACTTTCGATTTAATTACTAAAATTAAATGCTCTTGGGAATATATATCTACTGCCTTTTCGCTACTTCACTTTGTTCTCGGCGCTTTTATAATATTCTAATCTTTTTAGATCAAGTCGTATCAGTTGTGAGAGTGATGTGGCTGAAGGTCAGGCTTCAGTCAGCGAAGAGCCAACCCTCGGTCGCAGCGCTTCTACGGGCATGGTGAACGTGGACAGAGAGTCTTGGCAACGAGTTACAGAAGGTAAAGTGACTTTTCAGTAAAAACTAACCTTTAATTGATTATACGAGTAGATACTGTTTTACCTGTAGAGACAAAAATATCGAACTTCCAGAACATAAATCGAACAGCGAGTGGTATGCACTCTGACCCCCACATCAGCCAGTATCTAACACATTTAATCAAGATATGTGAGTCTAGACCTCGCTGGGTGTCCCTATAGCTCGGGACCAGAATACAAGCTACGGTATCTCCTGTCTGTCATGAGA
>DWDW01000815.1:0-13188 GCA_018245635.1 Mimoniades versicolor eupheme
TCTCAAACGTAATCCTGGTAGAGTCACAATTTATGTGCGCCAAGTTAATAATGCACGCGTCACAAACACGCTTCGGGCCAGAGTTCTGACTGTGGCTAACTAGTTTTAACTTTTCCACAGTGGTTACAAATGTCTCACTGAACAGACGCGACCTATGACGGGTTGTGAAAATCGATTAACGTTCGATAAATTCGTTCAAAAGCGACAGGTAATCGAGACATGGCTGCCATCGAAATAGTTTCGATTCATTAAATCACTTATATATCATGTAGGTTTGGTAATAGATAACTGAAATCTTTAAGAGATGTGTACAAAGGGTAGAAGTATGGTCAGGCTTGAGAATTTATTTCCGTTCAGGTACATATAGGTATATAAATATATTTCTTTTTTGTCTACGTAAAATTTTTTTAACGAGTGTCATATTGTTAGTTAACTAGCATATTTAACAAGTGAATATTTCAGTGTGTATGTAAAATATACTTCTAATATGTCATGTTTCTAATAATATGTTGGTACGTATACAAAATTAGGATGCGGCCTAATAGTTTTAAAACTTGTAATAGCTTCACCATCATCGCCTTATATAAAACTGAACGTAAGTATTAGTTTGTAAAATTTTTGCTACCCTTAAAACAGGTAGGCGAAGTAAGGTACATTCGTACAATTTGATTCATATTGCTGTAAAAGATGCAAGTACAAAATCCTGCCAATATATTGTCGGGCTTGTAATATGTTTGCCATAATCTAATTTACATTATCATGGTCATCATTGGGCTGTCTTGGTCCACTGCTGGGCGCCACCAGTAAAGTTCATTGTCCGTAAAGCCCACTCTGGTCGTGCCGGTTTTTTGTCAAGCCCGCGGGATAATTGTTTTTTAATTACTTTTTTATTTTTTATACAAAATGTACTAGACAATGAAAAAATTAATAATGATGATACTTTCATCTGAGTCCAATGAAAGCCACAATAGATCATGCGCTATGGTAACCAGACGGCTGATAACTACATAAGAGTACATACTTATGTAGATACTAACGTAACATTACGGCTGTAATCTGTAATGTAGGCAGCTGAGTGTGGTACACTCCCACGTTTCGCCAATTACGTTTACATATTGTTATACACCTGGCACATCTCCAGACTCCGAGCCGCTAATAGAAAATATATGTTAGAAAAATCCAATAGTGCCCGACCAGGGATTCGAACCCAAGACCTCCCGATCGGCAGTCGCGGTTGCAACCAACACGACCAACGAGGCAGTCATTGTATTATGTAGATAGTGACAGTGTTATATAAATAATGTTCTTTTAAGTTACATTTTTAGTTACTATGAAACTTATAAGTCGTGTGAAGGATTTAGTATGCGATGTGTTACATATGTACATATGTGCGTATGTGTAATGTTATTACTTTCTCTGGCACATGCATACGAGTGGCTGGCGAATGAGTTGCGACGGAGCGTGCAGATGAAATGTTCGATTAGCACACTGCAGCTGTTCTCAAAGTGTGTTGAGCACTGGGGCTCCATTAAGAGCGCAGACCGCAGACGCGACACGACGGCACGTGATATTAAATGAAATGTTTTATTTACACATTTAGTTTTTTCATTTAGCAGTAAGCTCGAGTTTGACAACAATCTCGCCTGATGGTAAGCTTGAGGCAGCGTGCGGTGTAGCGCGCTTGCTCAGAAAGTGCTTATTCGCTTTCCCCTTGAATAATTTCAGGTTATACAAATCGAGAAAATAAGATGCCAAGAGGGAGCCAAACAAGTCAATGTCATGTACTATTCACATTGTGAAGTACACACATATTTCTTGTATTATTCGGTAAGTAACTAATGTGACATCTAGTGAACGTGAATTTAGAGCGAGGGAGTGTCTTACACTCCTCTGTGTACTTCTTCAGAGATTACACGCGTGATGATACGTTTACATGGTTTTAATACTCAGTAAAATGTTTAATTTTTTTTAAACGAGCTGTTGCGCAAACATTTTGAGAACCGCTGACGTATTGCAACGAATGAGTTGCCCGCGCGTGGTGTTTGAAACTCCCTCTAGTAGGAAATTCGTGCCGCAAATTGTTGCATTTCAAGTAGTGGAAGTACTACTCATTTGAATTTATGCTACGATCATAACGCTCTCTCATTATGTAACATTGATACGAAATAGTTCTAGACAAATATTGTTTCGTAGGATTTTTGCCTTCCATTAAGAGACTCACAGACCTGGTGTAGGTAATGATGTGATAATAATAAAATTGTAGGATTTATTCAAATTTAATTTTTTATTTTTTTTTATTGTTATAGAAAAATAAGAAAATATTTTGTTATCTGACAATAATGTTGCTATTGTGCTTTTAAAGGTATTTGTTAAGTTCTAACAAACACTCTTAAAAACCAAAAATAATAAGTTTTATGTCTATATGATATCTATAATATCTTAACTGACTCGTTCATCGAGTTACAAGAGCGACTGCTACTCGAGAACTTCCTGGCTTCGAATCTCGGGTCGTGTACTACTAGATTTTTCTATCTTAGATTTGCTAACAGATAATTCTAGTAGTGGCTAGGAGACTGGATTCGTGGCCGGTGTATGACAACAGGCTCACAACGCATTCCATAGTGGGCCGTAAAAGTAACTGGTGAAGCGTGAGTGTGTACTACACTCCCCTCCGCCGGGATTACAGGCGTGATGTTACGTTTATAATATGAGAAAATACAAATGTAAGTGTAATAGTTTCAATATACGCCTTTTGTTTTTTCTGTACTCGTTTTTGTATTCAGGCTTATACATATAAACATTGTCAGGTCTCAGATATGAAAAAACCTAAGTTCAGGCAAAGTTACAATTTAAAGTGGTCTTAATCGTTTGTGTTTTTTTTCTCTACCCCAAAATACTTTATATACTTAAAAACAAACTTTTACACATGTATGTATAAATATTATATAATATTTCATCTGAAACTTTATATTATAAGTGTAAACAATTAATAATGTAACACGATTAATAATAATTTGTGTGATATAATTGTTATAACTGGCGTATATAATTTCGTCTACCGCTGTCATTGTAATTTTAATGTAAAATTTATACAAAGATACCGAAAATATAGTGAGACTTGAGAATATTAGAGTGTTTTCATTTATCCGTCCTTGAGTCGGCGCGGTCCAAACAAACCAATTAACGTTACGTGGGAGCTTTGTTTTCGCGACGTCTGATTTGTCGCGATGTCCGACTGCCTCGTTGGTCGTGTTTGTTGCAAGTGCCACTGCCGATCGACAGCGGTTGGGTTACAATACCGAGTTGAGCAGTATTGAATTTTTCTAACTTTGATTTTCTAGTAGTGGCTCGGAGAGTGGATATGTGCCCGGTGTATGGCAATTGGCAATAGGCTCACCACCAAAGTGGGACGTAAACGTAACTGATGCAACGCGGGATTGTACTATAGTCGGAGTGTACATTCTTTTGCCTACCTTTTCGGGGATTAAAGGTGTGATGTTACGACCTATATTTATGTTAAGGATTTTTCATACTATAGTAAACCTTGATTATCATATTATTCATCTTTATAAGATAGTAATATTCCGTTGCAAATAAATAAATAAGAAGGCCGTTATTACAATTTAAATGCGGGGGTGGGGGGCAGGGGGGTTGTTAGGCGTCAGCGGTGTAAGGTTGTTTTCGCTGACAGAAGCTGCAAAAGAGTAGGTTGATATCTACGTAATACTCAATCCTTAAAAATTTCCGACAGTATCCCTATTGAGTTTCGACTAACCCCAAATAATTTTATTTAGGTGGAAATTTCCTACGTGTCGTAGGTACCGTACATTTGCTTTGACATTCAATGTTTATTTGGTACATATGACTTATCTTGTGGCCTTAATTCGAAATGAGTGTACGGTATTATATGTAACATGACAGTTATTGGCGCGATTCGTAAGATGTAAAGTAACGTCCAGTGTTGTGATTAATTTTACTTATGTGTCTATTGTTACTGTTATGTGATCATTAGATGTAAAGGTGTAAGGAGTGCGTGTTTTGAAGGAATGAGAGATTAGTCAGTTGAGAACGCATCATGATACGTTGCCCGTTAAATGAATCAGCGTAGGTGCGGAGTAGGGAGCGAGTAATGCAGGCGGACGTCTCGGGATAGATCAGCGTGGTGGATCAGCGTGGTGGCGGCGAGCGGAGGACGCATGCGCGCGGCGGGCTCGCGCCCGGAGCCTACGACAGCGCTCAGTGGCGCGGCTGGACGCCCGGTCGATTCCAGGCCCTTCAGGGGGCGCGCAAACACTCAAATCTTGAAACCGAATCAACCGTAAATTCCATCTATATAAATCACTGTATTCTATAAATCATCAAAGAACTCGCGTCGGTAGCCTACCGTCACACTGTTCAGTTATAACGCGAATAGGCAGCGCCGTGTGAGATCCACTTAATTTTAATATATATTTATTCGTGATTTTATGACGTTCTCCGTCTCTGGAATGGGAAATATCCATAGGAAGCTTTTGTGTCAAGTGATATTATAGCGAGTTTCTCGGACGTGAATTTAGGGATATATTGATAAATTACGTTGAATATTTTCTTCTAATAATTAATAGTCCATTTTTCTTTTTGTGTCAATGTTTTAGAATGGTTGTAAGTATTGTTTAAATATTTATGTGCGTCGATAAGGAACTTCACGAAAATTTGTGTTATTGATGTGCTAAGGATCAATCGTTGACGGATTCGTTTTTCAAAACGAAACAAAAAAAATGCATCGCAAACTGAAATCGCAACGGGTAAGTAATTTATATATTCAGTGAGTAACATGTACTTTATAATTGATACACTAGATGCCTTACATCAACAATAAGTTTGTGATGTGTGGCTAGCGGAGCTATCAATTTGTATCAGCGAAACCCTTCGGATTTCGGATCCGCCCATGGACTTAGAATGAATTAAAACAAAATCAGACTTGTATTGCCAGAAGAGGTAGGCAAAGGATGGAAACGTTCCTCCCACTTTCCTCCAATTGCCTACGTTTAAGTCCTACCATGGAATAAATTACTCTATTATAAAGAAATAAATAAAATGAAATAAAAATGAATTTGATTATTTCATCAATAATATATATAAGGTAGTTATATGTATATATAAGGCGTACCTATATATGTATTGTATATGTATATGATTGTCACCGTGCGACATGCACTTAACACCCCTCCATCACTCGGGGTTGCTTGGGATAGAATGTCATTAGACATCAAGTACCCTCTTACACCCCTTAGCCTAAGGTATTCCATAAGCATAAATATATAAATAAATTTTAAATATTCCGAATAAAATGCTGTCTTTTTATATTCTCAAACACTACATAAATGTAAGATACCGCTTTTTTACATTCTGATACAATGAACAATCAGTGAAGTCGTTTAATTAATTAAATTCAGCAAGTTAACTGCAAACAAACGTTCATAATTGCTTATAAGTCCATACATATTAAGATTGTGTTTACAATGTAACAAATTACTTATTAGGTATAAGTAACTAACGATAACATTTTTTGTTACTTCCAAGCAAAAATAACCTGTGAAAATTATTCAAATAAATTGAGTCAATTACGAGTAGCAATATTTGAAATTGGTTACAATACAAGTCCTTTCACGTTACGATAACGTTAAAACTATATCTACACTACACAGAACTATTCGTATAATACTCTCGTAATTTAAGTACGCCCGAAACTCGTCCAGTTTTAGCTGCACGTACACATTTTTATGGCACAATAAAATGCCCGCTGTCACGTGCGGTGTAATTAAGAGTTGATATTGGAATTAGTTGCCGTGTTTTCGTATTATGTGGTACATTTACGTCAATTGTATTAGTCGTAATCGAATGTTGTTATAGCCACTGACGACGAAGTGAACGGTGTAATGCTATTAACGTGGACTATTAATCGCGAATTCCCTCGGGATTTGTTAATTATTGCTCAAGGGAAGCGTCGTTTGGTTTATTAAATATTATGTTAACAAAGAACCCTTTATATACAACACCGAACCTGTATTCCCGAGGAGTGTAGTACCTTCTACCATTTTTCACCATTTATATATAAAAAAAAGCATTTTATTTAGGTACTAGAATTGTCGTATTTGGAAGGAAGGTGAAGAATATTATTTTGTTTCATATGCAGATATACAAAATCTATGAAAATGATGTGTACCCACAAATTTCATTTCGAACATTGATAACGCTGGATTGACTATTCGTCTCGAAAGTCGTAAAATACGGTCGTAAGGAATGTATTAGATATAAGTTATGTTAATACAACCCTTGACCTAGTTTCTTCAGGACTGAGAGCATTGCCACCCCTGCACGTTAATGGCTGTCTGGGTGTTTTTAAAACCGTTGTGAAAAAAAAGGATACAGCTTTTTGGGACGCATACATTAAAGGACCTATACCTAATGCTCTTTGATTGTTTCGGGGTTTTCCATTTTTATTTGGTTTAGGAATCCATTTTGTTACGTGTAATATATTCATAGGGTTTTGTTAGGTAGCCATTGATATTTGGGTGACGTGCCAAGTTAAAAAATTGGATTAAAAAGGATAATTTGCCACGTGATAGCAATTGGATGCTTTGTATTTGCTTTTGTTCGAAAGCTTACAAATTTTTCATGTTCATTCCCATTTCACACACGTTATAAAATTTCAAATTGATTTGACATATTTTCATTGAAATTCTTTTTAACAATCGATTGATTATAATCGATTGTTAAAAATTAATTATTATTAGTTATTTATTATTTTAATCGATTAGATGTATGACGTAGGAGTATGGAAACGAAAGCATTATAAAATGTTCATCAATAACGATAGCTAATATAAAAAAAATGTATCCGTTTCGATTGCGGAGAAGTCATTGGAGGTATCATATTAAAAAGTATATCGGCCATCGGTCGGAGTATGGGAGGCATTCAAGAATCGTAAATGGAGCGGTACGGACCTCGGCCTCTATGTCCACTGAATGGTTCACAGGCTGTTATAAATAAGTAGATATATGCCGCATTACTAACGAGCGGGTCCTCACAATGGGCGGGACGTCTCGATGGACGACTTGGGAGATAAGTGTTGCATGTCTTGTTGTGACGTAATACAAATACTCAAGCGATGATTTAATCTTTTTGTTGAAAGGGGAGAGAGTGATTTGAGTTAAACAACCGACCCCCAGCGCTCAGCATGGCTAATGGCAAAAACGTTTAAGGTATGTTTAACAGTGGACTTAGATTTGCTGATGATCATGAAGGACTAATGGTTATATCAGCGTTGCTTTGTCATGAATTGTATGGTCAATATTAAATACAATACATGTTTTTGAATAGTACATAACGTATTGCCTAGTTGGTCGTGTTGGTTGCAAGTGCGACTGCGGAACGGGAGGTCCTGGGTTCGATTCCCGGGTCGGGCACTACTAAATTTTCTAATTTAGATGTTCTAGTAGTGGCTCGGAGTCTGGATATGTGCCCGGTATATGGTAGTAGGCTCACCTCCTATTCCATCGTGGGACTTAAAAGGAACCGGTGAAACGTGGGAGTGTTCTACATTCCTCTGCCTACCTCTTCGGGGATTACAGGCGAGAAGTTACTTACTTACTCCTACATAACGTATTGCGAGTTTGTAGAAGCACAATGTGCATGATCATGTACCTAATATCTATCCATGTAACATGTAATGTTATACACCATTAGATGGAAGAAAATTGTCAAATGTCGAAATCGAAAGACAAGAATCGGCACTGGTTCTTTAGTAGGATATTAGAATAAATTCGTCTTGCTTGTGACGTCACTACACAGTAGTTTTACCAATAACCGACAGTGGTAAGAGAGTAAAGAATCTAAATGTACCGTCTATATGCTAATTAATTTTCTACAAATTTAAACATTCTTTCCTAACATCACGCTTGTATTTCCTTGAAGTGGTAGACAGAGAAGTGAAATACTTATAGTTTTTGTCAGTTATGTCATATATCTCACGAAATAAAAGTGTGAGCCTATTGTCGTAAACCGGGCGCAAATCCAAGCTTCTGTTGGGAATTTCAAGTAAGAATAACCCAATAATAATTTGCCCGCCCCGGGGTTCGAATCCAGGGCTTCTTACTTACCGGTTGCGCTTACAACCACTAGACCAACGAGGCAGCAAACAGTAAACAGTCTTTCAATTTAGTATTAAACGTTTCATGAGTATCCACATACATTATTAAATTATAGGCCGGCTTAATTCCCACCGATCGCAACATTCTCCGCAGGGAGCTCACGAGGAACGAGCTCGGGCATGTGCGTAACTAGTTGGTATGTCTTGAAAACATACGTAAATTAGACCCTTACATAATTTAATCATACATACATACATATTTTCACGCCAGGTCCCTTGCGGGGTAGGCAGAGAGCACAGAGTTCCAAATATCTCTATTCTTACACACCTGTCGTGCTTCGTCCACATTCACTACACCTATACATATAAATGTATAGGTACTTACGTAACGTAACTGCGTTAAGGCTCATTTTCATTAGTTGTTAGAATCGGCAAGCCGCGTACAGGATATTTCTGTTTAATCATGCCGTAAGGGCCGTATGCAGTAACCGTTTTCATTAGTCGATGGCGCCCGCTCGCAGGATGTACAATATATTAGAAATGAATATATAACGTAACGTCACGCCATGTTCCCAGAAAAGGTAGGCAGAGGAATGTAGAACACTCCCACGTTTCACCAGTTACGTTTGCGTCGCAATATGGAATATGTGGTAAGCCTATAACTTATAAATTAAATTATTATTATTATGGCAACCCTTGTGAACTGAACGTTTGTCACACGGCACCGCCATTACGACTACGGCACATCAATATTTAGTACATCTCTGCCCACCGGCTGCATTAATTACTTTAATTTGTATCGAGTGGTGACCCCCGATATCCAAAAACTATTGTAATCAATAAACAATAACGGGTTGAAAAAATTATTATGCTCAACAATGATTACTACTAGGCAGTCTCAAGAAGCATATAGTTACGTAGATTTTTTTATACTTGTGCTCAATTTTATTTATTCTGGGTTGTATTAGAACCCACGCCACCCGGTGCAACATTCAGGTACTCTAGCCATTGCACCGACGCGAAGGGCCAGTGTATCATAAGAACTTTGGATTAAATAAAACATCACGTCGATATTGTAAATAACGTGCTATATTTATATTACAAAATAATTACAAAAAAAACTTCGACACACAAATAACTAAACTGTACAGCATGCAATTCAAATACAGTGTACATTATGAATAACTAATTTAACGCAATGTACAATAAATTGCAATCTATAAAAAAATACTCAATATATATAATATGCTTATTACAATTAAACGCAAAACAACGTTCCCGATTCAGAAAAAAAAGAACAATAAAATCCATTTCATTACAGTATGGCATTTCATTATTTTCAACATAATACTGAAACCACTAATACATTAAACAATGTTAGTTCCTACAAAAAGATTACCATGCTAATACAAAAAACGTCATAAATATTGACATACCGAAAAATTACACATTTCCTCTATAAAATTTCATAGGCAAATAAATATACGAATATAATAAAAAAATTGTATGTATACAAGTACGTCCATCCGCCGCTCGTGGCGACAACTCAACAATAAATACTGTTACTAGTTTACAAATCATATTTACCCAGTAATTAATTTAGGCAGTCTTCAATACATTTCAGTTAACAACAACACCAAAAGATTCACGTGATTTTCATTAAATAAATAAATATTGTATTAATAATAATTAATACCAGACAAAAAAAAATTGGTAACACACCTAACGACTTAACTAGCGATCGAACAAAATTATAATTACACATTACAAATAGCACGAATTTCAGTAAAGCACTGTAAACATTCTAAATATTGGTCTAAATATTTATTGCGTGGAACGCAGTGTTCCATTAATAGAATACACATTAACAGATCGTTGCAATTACATGACTAACATACTGTCTCGGCGATCGCCAACATCGTATGCCTTTTTATGTCTTCGATCATTTAAAAACTACCGAATGTATGTACCGATCATAATCATTTTGTTGGTCGTATGGAATTCGCGAGAAACACAATCACGACGGCTTTTTGTATACGGTATGTGATAAACACGGATTTTAAATTTATGTATGCATCAATGAGCCCAACATACGATGGTCGCACTCGCCGAGAGCTACTGTGGACTCGGCTATCAGTTACTACGCGATGCTACAATACGCACAGCCGTCGCGGCGGCACATACCGTGGGGTTTATTAATGCTTAAGTCTAACATTCGCCTAATATAATTGTCTACATATAAAGGACGTCAACTGAGTAGCAAGCGGCACTCTTAAATGAGTCTCTCCTTATCACAAACTGTGCATCGATGCTACCAACAATTTAAAAAATTATTGCTATTACATTCGAGACGTCGATTGTCTTAAGGCAAACGAATTAAATGCTGATTACCACAAGTCATTATTTTCACTAGCATTAAATATTATTAATTATCTTACTGTTAACTTTGAGACTATCGAATAAAGTGAACATCGTTACGTACCCACATCCCGTACAATACCTACGTCTCAAAGCCGTTACTGAATCTAAAACTTACCATTATTAACTACATATTAGAATGACACAAACCGTGACCCTTATATAAATAGGTTTAGATCTCAAAAGTACGTTTATCATAAACATTAACGCTTCCTTGCAGGTAGCAAATTTATAGGAAAAATATAATTTTCGATTATCAAAAATAATAACGCATAAAATTTTAATACTTTAAGACATGCATAAAAATATTGCGTTAGTCGAGAGCGCTCCAACACCGGGTGGACACTGACGCGTAATTTTAATTTAAAATGGAATTTCCGTTCCAAAATCAAAGCGTAACGCTCGTAGTAAATAGAGTAAAAGAACACATCTCCCGAGTCAATAAATCCCTAATACAATCCGATGAGAAAGTTCGCGGCCAAGTGTCGCGGCGTTAAATTTTTCTACCGCGTCACACGTTTAGTTCTTAGTGATTATAAATACCTATTATCGCTCGAGACGCGTTGAAGCTACCTAAGACACACGCAGGCGAAACTCATCTAACCATATACACGTCAACGCAGTTCGTACATAAATAGCATTCAATCGACTAAGTATAACAACACACCATTTGTGCGAAACCTCCGCATGTTCATAGCATAGCGCAAGGTTCATAGTAAAGTTAATCACAAACATATTCGTGCTATTGTTGTTCTAATGGCGTTCGCAACTGTCTACCGAGACAGACGGTCACATGTACGAGTATATCGACTGGGAACTGAAATGGGACGTTTGCTTGACAACCGAATGTTCATTTGGCACTCGCGTGAGATATGTCCACGTGTGTACGCAGCCGCTACCGAAACGTATCGACTATTGAATATTACGCATGAATTCAACCCGGCCGTGTGTACAGTCGTGCGAGTCAAGTGTATGTAGCTTGTGTTCTAGCCGGTGGCAAGAACAATGCACTAGTTATCAATAAGATCCTTTCATATATGATATATGCATCGTTTAACTAAGACTTTTTCATGATAAGTTAAAAACAAATGCGATCTTGTTTTAATCTGTTCAGATATAGAAAATATTAATCACTTCAAGATTTGAATAAATAGTCTTTATGAAAGTGAATATACTTAAACACTAATAATGAAATGAAATATGTATGGACAAATAATTATTTTTATTTCACCGCATACAGTTGAACTATACATTAACTACTGTCTCAATCGTTATAACTACGCACACTTACCGGCACTGCTGCGCACATGTACCCCTATATTGAGGTACATGTGGAAAATGTACGCAGTCTGAAAATGTGTTCTTCTAAAATTTCAAGTACCTAATATAGTGTTTTGGTGTTTCATAATTGTTGAATTAATAAAGTCTTAAAATAAAAAACTTTATTTCATCTTATTCCATTGGAAATTTATAATTTTACAATAATATAGAAAAAAAATATGCGCAATCTTGCCCCACATGACTATACGTCACGTTTCTCTGATACTGCCCCCATTAAAAACTATGGAAGCCCAGCACGACTAGTTATAAAAAAAAAACTATAATTATAAGGCATCTGAAATCCGACCTACCCGCGCTTCACTCACGAGTTCGAAATTCAAGAAACTGTCCCATTTCACATGTTTTAAAAAGAGAACATAATTTGTCGCCTTAACATTAACTATTATTATGACACATCACCAAGAGAGCGCATGTGTCACGCGGCATCGAGTCGAACGGACAGACAGCGAACAAGTCGTAACGCTTCCCTAAGTCGATGTACCGGCGCGTCCTTACGCGAGCGCGCGTCGCGAGCCGCGCGCTCGACACGATGGCCGACCACGTCAGCTACAAGACCACGGACATAACCTAATTATCATAATAAATACCTAGGCGTCTTTCGCTCGTTGTAGTACACTATGCAAGTCACATGCTGATATGTAAAGACGACAGTAAATCGGTTCGAATACTGATAAGAGAATATTTGGCTTTCGATTTTTTTTTTCTTCAACATATTGTGTATATTCGTTTCACGTGAAAAGCGTCGTAACACGAGTAGAGGGCGAGGGGCGCGCGGCGCGGCCCCGCTTACCGCTAACACACTAAAATAATTAGGCCTTTTTAGGACAGATAATCACAATACTTTTAGCTACGTTACGTAATCCCTAACAGAAACACCTCACGCGCCCGTCGCGGCGGCGCGTCCGCGGCGTTCCGCTCTTTGGATTCAGGTCACATCTGAAAATAAATATTACACATTAAGCAACTGATTATAAACTTTTGTACTATCTGGATCATTGTATATGTTTCTATAAGATTATATTCTCATCATCAGACGATGATGATATAATCATGCATACATTGTTACGGTCAGATGTGTTGACGGTCCGACGGAAACATCCTGCGATGCTCAAGTTGAAATCACTAGGCCACCGCTGTACATTGACAGGCCTAAGGCTAAGAACGCACTGCAGTTAAACGCAAGCGGTTTACAAATAGCTGAAAACGCAAAAACGCTTGCCATAACGCACTGCGGTTCGCGTTTTGCTAGATTTTAATTCAGTACCACGATGGATTTCTGGCGAGTAGCACGTTTCGTG
>DWDW01000816.1:0-13186 GCA_018245635.1 Mimoniades versicolor eupheme
ATGTGTCTTTTGATTAAAAACTAACATGAACAAATTTAATGTGCAAAACAAAATAGAATTGTTGAATTTAACATACATACATACAACATAAGCATTAGTTCTCATTTCAACTAGTGAACTATTTTTGGTGTTATAATACTAGTTACAGATGCGTATAACAGATAAATAGCAGTATCCGCAGAGCTAATCAACACTGCGCGTTATATGAACGTGACGTCGTCCGCGCGAGCAGCGGGCGCGCGGCGCAACGCCGCGGCGGACGAAACGTGCGCGCGTCGCGTTGCGCACGAACATGCAACGCTCTCGAGATAGCGCTAGTATCGATTTCTCTCCTTATATATTTTCCATGCATGCCTTATATGAGAATCGATTCTTAACGAGTGAACTCCAAAAAGATACTTGTGTTTTCTACATTTCTAATAACGATAACATAAAGCAGTAGATGCCATTCATTATCAGTGCATATCAAATCTTTTAATAAATATATCGTACCAAGAAACGTTACGTTATATTAAGATCACTTTAAAAATTACTCAATTACTTCGACACATAACACATGTAATAAGAAAAATACAATAAGATCTTTGACGGCAAGCGAAACAGAAACATTTATCAAAACGAAGTGATTTCCATAAAGTGATCTTAATGTGTTTAACACAAAATTATAAACCGGCCGGCACTAGTTCACACGATGTTTATTTCACAGACAACACAGTCACAGTAATCTGCCTATACTATTGACAAATCACTACTCATTCTCACAATCTAACACAACAAATTGAACTATTTATAATGTTAGTCCGACACCATTGGTCCTTTTATGTTTCATGACTGTTCTTCAATCAACGGTTTACGCGAGAAGTAAACTAGTGCAGTCACCTCTTTGATCTCACTTCGGAATGAAACGGTATAAGCTAAAAAACACTATAAAAACTTTACAAATTCTAAACATAGACTTAAGTCGCTGAAAGTTACGTCTTCAGCAAAAATCGCGAAAATGTGTTCTGCGAATCCCAGTTCATATACGGTCTTTTAAATTAATGTTTAGTTAAATATTAGGTAATCAACTACTAAATACCTTTTATTTACAAATATTATTTGTAAATGAAATAGTCATTTAATATTAATTACCCTTTTCATATAGACAATAAAGTAATCAAGTGAATCGTTTTAAATATATTTTATACAACTTTTGAAACATTTAGAATGAAAACTAAAGGTTTCTTAATAACTCAATACAAACTATTAGCCTATTCCGTTTCATTTCGAGGTTGAGCATATAATAAAAAATAATGATAATTTACAGCAAAAAAATTACGACCCCGTAAATAACTGTTTATCCCTTATAGGGATGACGTCAGAATTAAAACAAATATTGTGGTAACCTACCAGATGATTATCAAAAAGCATTCCATCGACGTCAATTGTAAAAATTGCATGTCAATTTTTTTTTATTAATTACTTAAAATTTGTTGTAAAAATTGCATCACATTTGTTTATGACCTAGGTAATTTAAACATATTAAAAACTTTAACATGTCTATATGGGTCACAACGATATATTTATACATTTAAGCAGGTCCGCTACGGTCCTGCCGCGTCGGCTTGATGTAAACAACAGTGATTCACGCGGACTAACTAACATAAATGGTAAATAAATAATAAATAATTTAGCACATTCGTTGCCGGCCGTAATTTTACGATATTATGTTAACATTGCTACTAACAATGAGTCACGTCGTAGCAAGTATAACATTTTTTTAATATGTGTATAAAAATAGCAAATGAAAAGAACATTATAAAATATTACAAAAATATTTTATCGTGGCATACAAATAGGCCCCTTGACCAAATGTAATTAACTGAAGGAGCGGGGAGAGGCGGGCGGTGTACTGTTAAGTTAATCATCTCTCATTACTACATAACTCTCTGTGAAGTTAATCATCTCTCATTGCTACATAACTCTCTGTGAAGTTAATCATCTCTCATTGCTACAATGAGCGTCATTGACGAAACCATTTTTATATACTTATTTATTTATATTGGATTGCAATAATTTTAGACACTCGTGATCATATCAAGTGATCAAGTGTCGATGATAACACAGTCGGCGGAAACTTATGACCAAAAAGTAATCACGCCCATACAGTTTGGACCGTGACGTCATATGATGTAGGTTGCACAGACCCATGCCACTCCCCTCTCCCCGCCACGATACAGACCGGCAAGGAATGCGTGAACATTACTTAAAATCATAGTGCTAAAACGGGCGCCTGTGTGCCAGTGACAGTTCAGCCGGTCGGCTACGGCTGAAGCTGAAAGCAACAACAAGCGAATAAAGAACACATCAACATACAAAAAAAATAAAATAAAGCCTTAGGAAAAAAAAACAAAAAGGAAAAAAAATAAAGGTCAACTGGAAGTTGTCGAATATTCAGTACAAGATATGAAACGAAGCCAGCCATAGCCAGCGGAGTAAAAATCGTAACACACCGTGTAAAGAGCTATCTCTTCTTCTCTTCCGACCCTTTTATCGTTCCACTGCTAGAACACGGGTCTCCTCTCAGAATGGGAGGGGCAAGGCCATTGTCTACCACGCTGGCCAAGTACGGGTGGCAGACTTCACACGCCTTAGAGAACAATTTTTTTTTATGAACTCTAAGATGTGCAGGTTTCCTCACGATGTTTTCCTTCACCGTTACAGCAAGTGATATTTAAATTTAAAACGCACATTTTTTAAGAGGTGCGCACTAGGATTTGAACCCGGTCTCCCAGAGTGAGAGGTCGAATTTCAAACTACTAGGCTATCACTGCTTTGGTTGTACGTTTAGTATTAATGAAATGGTTTTAATAGTTTACCACATCTCTATACCTATTGTTATTATCACGTCATAGTTAAGTTATAGCCTAATAATGTTAATAAATAATTACACATTAAGTTTATTAGGAAGTGTTCGTAGGTTATATGGCCCATTTATTAACAAAATTAAATATGTATCTCCTTCAGTGTAATTGAAATGAAAAGCAGTATGGACTAATTAAAAGTATCGTTAGTGAATAGTTATGAAAATGCATATACCTACATAGTTTTAGTCTTCGCATAAAAATAATTGAAACAACGAACATATTTATGTTTACTAATATATTAGTAGAATATTTATTATAAATAGAGTTCTTTTTAATGAACACCATAGTGAAGAGGTACCTATAGTTAGGGAAAGTTTGTGGACAGCCGTGTGTCGTACACAATACCAAAATGATTGATTCTGATATACGAGTAACTTCGCTGCTAGCCCCATTGACCGCATATCTTTGTACTGCTTAATTATCGTATTATTAATTTATTATAATATTAGATAGGAAAGTATGTATGACTTCGCACAACTTACTACTGAATTAATGGATTGTAATTGGAAATATTATCTGTAACTATTTCAATACAATCAATTAGGTATGCATAAAAATATATGCATCGTTGTTCATGATGTACCTATGATAAAATGCCTATGATAAAATGATGACATAAATTATATTAAGTGCCGAAAAATTGTTTTATTTTTTAGCTTTGAAGCAAGCATTAACATTGGAAATTACTTAACTCAGAAAGTGTGTGTAATGCATAATGATGTCGTGAGGGAATAGATTATACGAGATCACAGTGATTGATGATAGCAGCAGCGCACCAGTACCTACGCTGAGGAAATAATTTCCCGGTCCCCGTTAACAGGCTACGATACAGTTGGATAAAGTTACTTGTAGTTACGAACTTTTACGATTATCGCGAAGTAAATGAAACAAAAGGTAGACGAGGTACGCAACAGTGTCAGGAGACAGGTTGATATACTAATGATCGAAGACAGGTCACACAATCGTGTTCCTAACAACCGCAGCCCTGTGTGACGGTGGAACGCGTTCATTGGGATTAATGTCTCGCCTTCCGTCAGCTACATAACATATTAGTTGAAAAATAAATGAAAAACGCATCCCGGCTCAATAACACTTCCGCACACAAAGTGAGTTGATGGATGAATATCATGTTAATCCTAGCGACAGCAGCCGATCATATAAATCATTTTCTCTCTTTTCTCTTCTCTCTCTTGACCCTTTGAATCATTCCACTGCTCAACACAGGTCTCCCCTCAGAGTAAGGGGGATAAGGTTTGAGAGTTACCAGGTTAGAAATTGGTTACATAATTGTTGCACTTTTGATTTTGTCTTATAAAATGTACTAATAAGACTGAATATGACCAGAATTTCGATTGATTTCTGTGCGATCGTGTCATTGAAAAGGAGCGGGGAAAATGTTACCATGTACAAACAGGTTGCTAGTTAATACGTTACGCAATGTTCGAGTGATTGATGAGGGGTCAGCGGAGCGCATCTGCGTCCGGGGAGACCGCAGCTTTTTAATTATAATATATGTAACGCTGTTACAATTTCTTTGCAAAACAATAAAGACGAGCAAATACGTGCTGATGAGTTATTTACGTAACGTATGAGTTATTTACGTAACATCACGCCTGTAATCCTCGAAGAGGTAGGCAAACGAATGTAGTACAATACACTCCCAGGTTTTAACAGTCATGTTTATGTCTCAATATGGAATAAAGTTGAGCCTATTGACATACAGCAGACAAAAATCCATACTCCGAGTTACTACTAGAAATTTCTATTTAAAAATTCATTTTATGAATGAATATAATGAATAATGGATTACTTAGGTATAAAAATATATGCGTGCGGATTTTGTGTTAGACATTTCAACTGTTCTTGGGTTCTTTTAGTCTTTGTATTTTTTTAATAATTTTTAATAATTTTTTAATAATAATTTTAATAATAATATTGTTTAAATCACAATTCGATTAAGCGTTTAATAAAAGTACAAATAATCAGTTAACGTTTACTTGCTGTACGTAAGCCTCTCTATACAACTGAGAGATGCTTTTAGCTTTCTTTGCAAATTATCACCCCAAACGCATTTTAAGAAGCTAAATGATCGCTACAAGAGTTTTAGAAAGAGTGACGTCAGCGACTTGGAAACAAAATGCCGTGTGTAGATTTATATAGATATTCCAAAATATATACTTTACTATCATAGTTCAAGATTCTATTCTGAGGATTGACTAATGTAGACAAGCATGTTCTTGTACGCGACAACCAACATATTCATTACTATCTTAGGCCAAGCGTGTTATCAAAAAATCACGGTAAGTTAATGGAATGTTATTTAATTTATGTTTTATTAAATCTCATGTAATTAAATCGAGATCTATTAATGTAAATATAGAAAATTTGTAGAACATGATAATCCTTTTTTGTGGGTTGCACCTAAATTTAAAGCCAAAAATATTGGTGTCCATAGTCACCCAGCTGGTAAGTACAGGTAATAATATCGGGACACACGAATGGCTGGCGGATAAATGCGTTACAGAATGTCAAAGTGATTGATGAGAGGTTAGCATTGGGCATTTAAGTCCCGATAGACCACAGCTTTTTCCCGTTGCATTAACTGCACGTCTGTAACGTTTGTTGCAAATGTAAAGAGCATTTGGGATTAATTCACGTCTACAATTACATGAGGTTACGATTATAAATGGGTATACTGAATTAACTAATTACATTATTTAATTATTAAATAAACGTTACGTAAAAAATGTAACATCACTCTCATAATCCCCGAAGGGGTAGGTACACTCCCACGCTTCACCAGTTTTGTTTACGTCTCATCATGGAGTAATAATTAGTTATTAAATATTAAAACCAAATTAGTATAATGTGTATTCTTATTTCATATAACTATTAAGTAAACGAATGAAACAAAAGTCAGTCATGGTTTTTATTGTTAAACCAAACAATATTCTAGTATATTAACATCATTAGTTTTTAGCACTTTTTGTTCCATGTAAGTACTTTTTAATTACAGCACGATAGTATACAAAAAATTCTTACGTTACATCAAGCGTTACGTCACCACAAAATCTGCTATAGTTTACTTAAAACAACATTATACCTGTTATTGTTACTATCGCAGTGACATATCCTCTGCTATTCATGTTTTCCTTTCATCGACGACATGTGCGATGGTTACTTAAGGCCTGGCCGGGTGGACAGCACACGGGCAGCGTACAAAGCGGCGGTCAACCGGGAAAGGGTTGGTATCATCAATCAATCTCGCGTTGCGTAACAGAGCAGCGTTGCGGAACCAGTGGACCGTCCGTTTGACAGACCACTGATACGTTTGAGGCTTTTATCATAAGACGTTTGACTTATGATAAAAGCCTCTCTCACGCCAATCGTTTTGTTACCATTGTGACACATTTGGCTTATATTCCTTTTTTTAAAAGGCTCGCAGTCCTTTTTCTGATTGAAGTAGATATATTACACATATTACTTACAAATATATTTCTATATCGATTTGCATACAAACATATTTAACAAATGTTGACTTTTTTGTCTTTAGTAACAAAAGCTTTAGCTTGAGATTTTTACATAATACATGTAGGTATTATAACCTTTTACTTATTACGTATTTCACTTAGTGCATTTGGCTAGTGAGCAGACTATGGCCTTAACCCTCTCATTCTGAGAGGAGAGTCGTGTTCCAACAGTAGAACCATAAAGAGGACGGAAAAAAAAATATTTTACTCCCTTCAAATAAGGAACAGTGAAATGCGTAACGGTTATATCTTTATTTATATACACGCACGTTTACGCAAACATATGTGCACGTCAAGTTTTATCTGTGTGATGAATGGCCACATATTTTGACTCGCTGGGCGCACCACGAGAGCACTACAAAATATTGTATTTCGGTTTTTCATTTCGTTGACACGTAACTGAACCAGTTGCACGCTATTTACCTATATCGTAAATTATAGTTAAGTCTGTAGGTACTTCGAGTACTAAGGTGCTTTATCATCATCATCAACTTGTCAACGTTAATTGCTAAGACGCTGTACATAGCTTGCCCTGAGGGATTTTTGCCCATAAACCCCAAGCCGGCGATGCGGGTCGAAGATCGGATAGCACGCCTTCATGCCCGGAGTCTGGAAATGTGTCCGGCGTATGGCAATATGCGCACCACCTATTCCATAGTGGGACGTAAATGTAACTGGTGAAACATAGAAGTGTACGTACTACACTCTTCTGCCCATCTCTTCGGGAATTAAAGGCGTGATGTTACGTGGTATTTTTAAAACGTAATAAGTTTAAAATTATTAAATATTAGTCTATCTAACAACTCTATGTTACGTAAGCATAAACGCATGAATATAAATCTCAAAGGGTATCTACTGAATTCTTACGACATGATTATGTAAATTCAATTAGGCTGTAGTCGTATGACGCATAGGTATATTCTAGCTACTGATAAGTGAGGCACACTCCGAGTAGCCGATATCTCTGACATATTGCTTGTAATTCAAATGTGCATTTTTAAGATTGATATTATCCGGCCCGTTAGTCCAGTGGTGAGCGAACCTGACCGATGAGCCCGGACTCGTGGTTTCGATTTCGGAACAAACAATTCTCATTCCATATGCGTGATGAGTACCTACATATTTTTTTATTGTATTTTGTATTTTTGGGCAAGCAAGTAACTAACTATACGAATAGATATTAAAACTTATACCGTAACTTCCCGCCTGTAATACCCGAAAAGGTGGGCAGAGGAGTCTGATACATTCTCACGTTTCACCAGTTATGTTTACGTCCAAAACGTTTACGTACAAAAGAATAAGTAGTAAGGCTATTGCCATACACCGGGCACATTTCCAGACTCGAAGCCACTAGTACAAAATGTAAAAAAGAAAAATTTGATAGTGCCGGACCCGGAATTTGAACCCAGGACCTCAACCAAGCGGCAGTCGCGTTTGGAACCAAGACGACCAATGAGGCAGATAAAACTTATACATGCAGTTTATCAGCCTACGCTAGGATCAAATGGCCATATGTGGAGATTTCCGGAAATATTTTATTATTATTACTTTTTGTTACGAGGAAAACTTCACTAAGTTGTTCAACTTAGATTTCTCTTCAGTGGTCCCTAAGACGAATGAAGTTTACCAATCCGGCTTGGCTAGGTTGACAGGCTATGGTTTTAAATCTTTCAATTACCAGAGACACCCGTATCTGACAATTAAATAATAAACAGGTTGATTCTAGCAAGCGGAGGCAGTATTAATCCTTATTATATAGGACAGAAATAAATTGATATGAAATTTTTGAAGATAAAAATTACAGAAGATAAATGAAAAAATTCTGTTTTTAGATTTTTCCATGGGTCCCGTAGATCAATGTCATAGAAATGAAATGTTGTTAGTTAATAAAAAGGATAGAAAGATTTAGAAGCAGAAAAATCGTTTCAGTCACCAATGTATTCAGTTAATATTCAGCGACAAACATATTTACAGATACGGTAGAACGAGGATCTCATATTTTGTACGTTTTTTTCTCAAAAGTAACATCAACTTTTATGACCACTGAAATAAAAGCGACGAAAAAAAGGACAAAAAGCATGCGCAATACACGAGGTTGATTAAAATATCCAGATACACGGTTTTTTGTATTTAAATTTGATACCCTAAATAAACCCTTTTGAAAAAAAAGCTGGCGGTTTTGATTTTTGCTCTGTTCGAATGAAGGTATTTTTCAGTTGAGCATGTTACTGGCGCGTTAGAAAAATGTTGTTGCGTATAAAACAATTTGGTTCTAATTTTAAATTTCGAGGTTAAGCTTTGAATGTAAATACGGTGCGCTCTATTATTGTGATACAAATATAGTGTAATAAACGTTCATGCTAACTCCAAATCACTTTTAGGAAGCTATTACTAAATACTGTCATATGCTTGACTTTATTCTCTTTATTGGATAATTTTGCAGTATTTCGGTTCCATTACAAGATGATCATAACAAAATTGAGCATTGCTGGGTAGGTTGTTATCAGTGTTCCATTGTCAGATGCCAAATTCAACTCTTTGCAACTCAAATTTTACTCAGCAGTACATCGGACTTGTCTGCGATATCCGGAGACCGGTTCCTTAAAAAAAAACACCACGTTCTGAAATAAAACTGCGCTCAATCACGGGATGATTATTAAGACAAAAACTAAGAAATAACAAACTTATTTAAGCAGTCCTTAGAACTTATAATGTTGAAAAACAAGATATTGTTGCTTGCCAAAGTACGAAGTCCCTAGAAATTTGTAATTCTCAGAAATTAATAATTTCAAAGAGTTTATTTGCGAAACAGTGTACATCTTATAAATACGTATAAAAATCACATTTACCAGTAAGTTTGCTATTATACTTTTGGTAAGTCTTTCACAAACTCTTTAAAAACTAGTTCTGAATCAATTTAAAAGTTTTGCTTCGACAACATATCTATTTGTATTCCAAATTTTTAAAAATGAAGAATTATTTAACAGTAAATAACTTTTAAATTGGAATCCTGTATATATTATCTTACAAAAACTGCAATTATGAAACAGGCAGAAGTTTCTGAAATCAAGCAGTTTACATGTATATAAAGAGTGTTGGAAGTAGAAAAAACCCTGCAGGTATCTTAGGATCAAGATATTTGTCACTCAGTACTCTCTGTCTACCCCGTAAGAGACCTGATGCGAAGATGTGTATGTATGTATGTATGAAAACTACAATAAAATGTATTAACATAGTATTCACAGTTATAGCTATGATCGTGAACGTGCATCGCTCAACAGTTTCAAGCATCCTTATTTCATGTTTTCCACCATTCCGACTCGAACTGGTAAAGTTTGGCTTTAAAAATCTCAAGCGTCTTGCTTTATGTGACTCTTCTTGTGATATACGTTTTCCGGATTCCTTTGTCTCAGTAGTACTCGCCAATTAAACTTTGTGACACTTTTGGTTTATCTAATTTTTTTTTTGGGAATATATACCAATGTATTTCAAAATTCTTTAATGAAAGAATAAAAAATCAAGCCATTTATAATTGTACAGAACTGTTCGCCTAACGTTTAGGTTTTTGTTTCGCATTTCGTTGGTCTAGGTTTGGTTCTTAACACGCGTCTCTGATTATGCAAATTTTTGTGGATTTCTAAGCTCCATTATATACATAAGTCAATGGTGAAGGAAAACGTTGGAAGGAAATATACAGGCCTCAGTGTTCTCCATCATGTTTTTAAGGTTTATAAGTCTACCAAATTACACTTCGCTATCTTTGTAGACTATAGGTTCCTTTTTATCCGGAGAGGAGCTTAAACTAAATAAAATTCAAACAATAAACCTGTAACCACCATGAAGGACTCAAGGAATTTAACGTAACAAATGTTCGGTATTTATTCAATACGACAATAATTAAGTTTTAAAGTCGCTCGCATCTGTTGTCAAACACTACGTATCTTTAGCGATACCACCACTACCACCACCAATTATCTTTAGCGATGTACAGTTTACTAAAGTACACTAGAATCTTAGAATAGATTTTATTTACAGTTTCCTGTAAGAATAGGTACCTAATTGTGTTATGCAGACTTTAACTACTTTCAAATATATATCAGATTTTACACCCAGAAATATTAGCCTCCTGTATATACCCAGCACGCAGTGTTCGTTCACGTATTATCTAAAAATCGAGGATTACTTCGGCATCCAGTATACAAATTCAAATATACAGTAAAATAAACGTAGAACTGTTACATTGAATGTAAAAAAAAAACGTTATTTACTTAAATCTTCATTTTCTGCTAAAACAGCTTACGAACCATACAAAATCAAAAGTTTTAAAACACAAAAATGAATGATGCCTTTTCAAGGCTTCTAACAGAAGACATAAATGCCTTTTCAAATCCTGACTAAAAAGTACAATGGCATATTCAAAATTCGGGTGCGAATAAGCCAAGAAAGGGAGAACTGCGATTCAGGCATAGAACAGAATAAATGAAACGAGACAATGCAACACAATACGATTGCAGTGAAAAGACGAGCGCTCCGTGTGTTCCACTTTGCAACAAGGAGAATGGGACGCAGGTGCGGAGACGCAATGTTGCTTTGTGATGTTGGACGGTTTGTTGACAACACGATTAACTTTTCATTTCCCTCTTTGAAATATTTAAATTTTGCATGTAACATCACGATATTGAATAACAAATCAACCGCAAAAAAAATTTAATACCGCATCAATCGTAAAAACTATTCGCTTTCACACAAGTTTTTTGAGCGCTGTCAATGTTATTATTACATTGGATTCACTAGAAAATAACGGAAACGAACAAATTTAATACCATTCAGCGGTTATTGTTGAAAGCTATGTAGTGTGGACCCAAATAAATGGAAGGAGACAATATGGAGCCATACAATTGCAGGGAAAGGACAAGTGGTTTGTACGCTCCGCATCGTAACAAGAGGTACATGAGGCAGGTGTGGAGATTTACTGTTGCTTTACAGTCGCACATTTGAGTTGACAGTACATTTGAATATAAAATAGTTACAGTGTGCAATAGCCTTTACAATTTTGTATCAATAATTAATTTATGCATGCTTACTTAGTAACATAAGACATGTAAGAAGTATACTCCAGAAATTCCACAGGAACGGGAGATGAAACGATTACTGTTGAAAAATCTGGCTTGCTGGGAGCTGTACTCGCGTGCGCCGCGTAAACCAGCAGAGATACACTAAAGTAATGTATTAGAGAATTGTAGATCTATAAAAATACTACAAAAAAGGCCGCGAGAGCATGTTTCTATCTTTTATGGTTAACTCACTTTTATGGTTATTCTCGAGGTTGTTTTCTTCTACTCAGTATTAATCCTTATCTAAATTAGTGTAGGTTAGTGGCTAGCTGGTTAGTTAGCTACAGAAGACCAAGAAATTTTGTTTTGTTTTATTAGCGTTTTATTCATTTTTAAATTCTATAAATTACATTTCATATTCATGTTAGTTAGTTGGAAGTTTTTTTTGTAGAAATACAAATTTTAAAATGACTAGAAAACGCAATCGAAGAACGACTAACGTAGAAGTCGTAAACCTCCATAGGTCAATACACTATTACCTACTCGAATTTTTGGAGTCTCCCTTGAAGTTCGACTCATGGAGGTTTTACTGAACTATACTTCAAATCATAATAGTTTTTAACAATATTGTTTGAAAAATAAGATAAAAATATATCTAACACGCGGACGAAGTCGCGGGTAAAAACTAGTTATCTATATTATATTAATGGAATATTGAAACTGTAATAACCTCATTAGCGTAAGCAAGTATGCTAATAAGAACATAGTTGAAGACATAGACATAATATTTACGTCACATTGAAAATACATTTTTCTACATAAACATCATCGTATCTTAAAAGCGTGTTTATAATAAAAAGAAAAAAGTGCAAAAATGATTTATGAAATAATTAAAATGATTTATTTTAGACTTAATTGACTAAAATGATTTAATTTAGACTCGTTTAATTTCAATTGTTCGAGTGTATAAAAAAATAAAAAGCTAGGTTGTGTTTTATGTTAGTAATTACATAACATGCCGACATTTCCCCGAATAAGTACCTACCTACGGCGTAGGAGTGTAGTGAAGGACGATATGTTATGTTTCACGTCACAACCGGAAATAGGGGTGACCCTGTTGCCATCCACCGGGCACTAATAAAAATTCCGTGGTGTTAGAATAGAGTTCACGTTACAAACATCCAAAAACAGCATGTGAGCCAGGGTTGGAACCCAGGACTTGCCAGCAGCCGCTCTCGCAACCACCTGGACCAACGAGCCAGTAAACTAATATTATCTTTGTATTTATTCTTAGCACATACATTATTACTATTACATTATAATTTAGGTAAATATACTCATCCTCTATTCTATGGTAGGACGCAGAATTTAAAGGTGGATCGTATTAGTGTATTACACTCCTCTGCCTACCACTTCGGGGAGTATAGGTGTGAAGATAGCATGATAATATTATAAAATTTCACTACAGCGGTTGACAGAACTATACTCAGTACCGGTAATAATTAGCGGCAACTACATAGTTATTCGTTTTCACTCGTAGTTATATCCGCTTTGCTGCCTTCCAAGGATCCTGACGAACCTCTATATTCCTTTGTCTTGGTATGTAATAATATTTTTGCCTATATCTCACTACATGTTAACGTTTTAAAAAAAGAGTAAAAAACGATGAAACGAAACACAGGTAATTGTAGGTGTG
>DWDW01000817.1:0-13184 GCA_018245635.1 Mimoniades versicolor eupheme
GGGGGGGGGGGGGGGGGGGGGGGGGGGGGGGGGGGGGGGGGGGGGGGGGGGGGGGGGTGAAATTCGACCTCTCACTCCGGGAGACCGGGTTCAAATCACTAGGCTAACAATTTATCCTTATTTCTAGTATTATAATTCACTATACTATTATTCTTTACCAAAGGTAAATAGTTTTTTCTTGTATACATAATATTTTCATGAATATACTGGCTAGGCAGTCAAAATTGTAATTTTTTTTGAGTTTTCGTAGGGACTCATAACATCGAAGATCATAAATAGCTCTTATTGCTCTCTTTTGTAGAATAAAAATGGCTTCGATACTCGCAGCATTACCCCACAGTAAAATACCATAAGACATTAAACTGTGAAACTAACTAAAGTAAACATGCCTAGCAGTGGCTATATGAGCTAAATCAGTGAGTTGTCTAATTTTCTTTACAGCATAAGCTGTAGAACTAAGTTTACTACACAAACTAGATATATCTTACAATCCCATGTTAATCATAAATATCAATATAAAGATTGTTTTTTTATGCTTTCTAATTGTTATTTTCAATACTCTATTCTATTCGAGTGTGAAAAATTAGAGCAGCATAAAGAAAAACGCCGATCGATTTATATCTCTATTATAGTGTGCAGTTTGGCAATCTAGCGCGCTCGAGTTAACTCGGGCGTCCACTTTAAGGGGTTATTAACCTAAAAGTGTCTTACTTTTTTCGCCTATTTCGCTCTGGTTTTAAACCATCAACATTAGTGGTTTCTATATCACTTTCTCTGAAATATAATGTAATTTTAGATTTTTATGTGAAAAAAATATTAAACATCCATAACAAATGTTAAAGAACAAAATATACCCATCCTCAGCCGTCTCATCCTTTTTTCGTTTTTTAGCTTTTCCCATAGTATTTAGCAGCAATATTAAGTCACAGTACCTGTTAAGTAATGTTTTCTTTGTGAATACTTTACGATTTCTATCATGTGAAACGTAATTAATGCACAAATTGGACTTGTAGTAGTGTATGTGTATACATACACCTCTCGATCTCGATTGCCAATCGTCGTGTCCCGCCCGTCTAACCCGTCTTTTCATGTCAAAAAAGTCAATAATGACATATAGCAAGTAGGAAACATAGATATAATATCTATGCTATATTTATAGCTATCTATGCTATATAACTTATATTTATCCTACATATATTTATGGTAAGAAGCATTTTTGTGGAACAGGCCTGCTAGATTACCTTTAAAATAAATTTGAATATCAAATATTTTGGAAACTACAAAAATTTTATAATCATGTATTTTTGTCTTTTTATTACCATGTATATATACCTAAAAGTATCAATGATTGGAACTTTAAGAATCCTTGAGGTTACAATATGGTCTCCATATATGAATTCAATGATTTAATTATAAACTAAAGATTGTTTTCAAAAGTTGATTAATAATAAAAGTTTACGTGTCTGAAAAGTAAAATATCCAGCACGTGCACGATAAGAAGACGACGCTGACGGTTTTTTTTTGTTGCACAGCAGTAAATGTCATATTACAAATGACAAATGAAGTATTTGTTAAATTTTAGTCAAATTTACTTTTATTTTTAGTAAAATGTATAAAGGATTTTCACGAATATTTGCTTTTTATTGTACAGATAAATTGCAGCCGTGTCGATCTCCACTAGTATCTAGTGTTTTGTTAACTCGCAAAGGAAAACTTGGTGGTATAGGTTATGTTTTTAAAAGAGGCAAAAAGCACGATAAAGGGAATCCTTCCGCTCTTTTTGTTCCTGTACCCGTGAAGCCAAGCTCAGACGATATAAACATAGGAGAGGAATTTACCGGACGTTTGAAGAAGCAGGATTTGTTGAAAATTTTAAATAAGTTCTATCAGAAACCCGAAGTTCGTGTACTTGCATCAGAAAATGGTTTGGATGATCAGTTACTGCATCAGGCCTTTCTCTCCTTCAGGAGGCATTGCTTAGAACATGATCTCCCTCCGGATTTACATATTATAATAAGCGATGTATTATTAGGTAAGGTTATTAATTTTGTCCATTGAATTTATTATGTTTAAAATTATTTTATATAATAGATCCTTTGTTTTAGGCGCCGGACATGTTGATGACTTATTTCCGTATTTCCTTCGCCACGCTAGACTAGCTTTTCCACACTTAGACTGTTTAGAAGATTTGAAGAAAATATCAGACCTTAGGACGCCTGCTAATTGGTAGGATAAAATTATTCTAATAATAACTGTAGTTAAACTTCCTTAAGTTTATTAAAAGATAGTTTAATATTTGTAACATAACATCAAACCTGTAAATCTCTAAACAGGAAGGCAGATTGGTGCAGTATACCACCATGTTCCACTATACATTTCCATCCTCTTATGGGATTGGACATCTTCTATGTGAGTCAATAGACTCATTAGCCTATTGACTCACACCAAAACAGAATGGAACAGATAGAGCCATCCTATGCTGCACCATTCCGTTACTTGCTGTAGGGATTATGGGCCTCAAGGATTCCTTCCTCTCTACTCAAGCAGGTCTCATGGGGACACTGCCCCATGGTGTTGAACACCATGCTTACAGGTGATGGTTGTAGGCCTGTATGCTGGCTTGTCAGCCTAGTCGTCTCCCTTCTCTTAATGGGATGACACCAAGCAAACAAGCTTATATGGGAGTGGCCATACATGCAGTAGTCGTGACTCACACTAAGCATAAATTAACACACCTAGCCCCTAATAAGAATTACCATTTTTAGAGCTCATTAGTTTCTGGTTTGGGGATCAAACCCAGGATGTCTAGATCACCAGCCATGCTTGTAACTACTCTACCTAAGAGGCAGTCAATAATTATAAATGTACTGTATAATTCGAATGAGAAATGGAAAGCACTTTTTGTAAAATCATATTTATCACCTATTTATGAATATGAAATTACAACAATTTGGTTAATGCTAATTATAACAATAAATATATTGAGAAAAACTGATACACTAAACCATGTTATTGCAGGTATCCTCAGGCCCGCAACATAAACAGAAAAATCATATTCCATGCAGGGCCAACCAATTCAGGGAAGACATATCATGCATTGCAAAAGTTTTTGAAGTCAAAATCGGGTGTTTATTGTGGTCCCCTTAAATTGTTAGCTACAGAAATTTATCATAAATCAAATAAAGAAGTAAGTAGAAATTCCATTAATATTATGCATATATTTGGTAGATTATTTATTTATTGGTGAAACTGATTCTATCCCTTCCACATCTAACAATTTTACAAACATTGCTGTGGTGTATAGTTATTAAAGGTTTTGCATTGAAAAAGATAGGATTATTGATGTTGTCCAGCAAGACTATATTTTTCTTCCAGGGAACCCCTTGTGATTTGATAACTGGAGAGGAAAGGCGGCATGCATCACAATATGGTACACTATTAGACAATAACACTGAAGAAACTGAAACTGATACTACCTCACAGACTGAAACACTTTTGTTGGCTGAACCTGAACTAACACCGTCAAACCATGTTGCTTGCACAGTGGAAATGACTTCTTTAAATGATAATTGTAAGTTATTTCCAATTTATTACTACAAATTGAAAGCCCAAATTAAGTAAGAATTTGATACTGATATAATCATAAAATATTTCTTTGATTACATAATTGTTTCATTTACTAAATGTTCGTATCCATTTGTTACTTACAGTTGAAGTAGCAATTATTGATGAAATACAAATGATTGCCGATGTTGGTAGAGGATGGGCGTGGACAAGGGCTGTTTTAGGTTTGTTTATGAATCGTTTTTAAATATTACCATATTCACGGACAGTATTACCTCACTTATTGATAGTGTTGTGTCACTACTAAATTTCATACATTGTCTAGAGGTGTTGTATCATATTGCAAATAAAAACTTATAGTGTGATGTGATGGTACGGGTCTAGGTGCATACGTTGTACAACATTCTGTCACATTGCTGCTATTTTCATCTGCCATAACACTAAGAAATGCCTTGCCTTGTGTAAGAATAAAAAATTAAAACACCATGAGACATAGTGTTTATATGTGAATAAAAGTTTAACATCGATAGGAGTACTGTTGTAATGTTTTATAGAAAAAAAAAGTCGAGAAGGGTTCTGTCCATCAACATGGCACACATGAAACACTAGCTTGTTGAAAATTTGCTACTTTATATTTCAAAGGAATGATGTATGCAAACATTATTATTTTCAGGCTTACAAGCAGACGAAATACATCTATGTGGTGAAGCTGGTGCCATTAATCTCATAGAGGACATATGTAACACCACTGGTGAAGAAATAGAGGTAATATATTTTGCAAACACCTTATTCATGACATAAAACATAATATGTGAAACCTGTCAGAGCATTGTTTTAGTCAATATGTATGAAATACTTAGACATCTAAAAAAAACATGATTTAATTGCTTGAATAAAAATCGTTATATATAAAAACTAAATTGACATGGCTTATTCATTTCTTGTTAATGATCATCAAAACAGATCTTTTAACCATATTACATTTTGTTGCATCTTTGTCCTTCAAATTATTTTAATCAGTATCACAAAAGCATTCAAAAATAAAAGCAACATATAATAAATAAAGCAACATATAATAAATGCATGTCACTTTGTCTGTCTTTTTCTCTCTTACATCTGCATTTTTAAAATTGCTGATCTGACTTTGTTTACATCTACTACAAAGAGAGCTTAAACCTCAGGATGGATCACAAGATGCTTATTATACCTTTTGAATTACTCTTGAAAATTTGAAAAAAAACATAATTGCATAGGATATAATTAAAGAATCCAAACCATGAAAGTTTTGGGTAACTACTTGTTTATAAAACATTAATTATATATAACTTTGGCACTGTGTCAACTGCATTGCACGTGGCAGCATCTGCCTCTCAATTATTTATAGAAAGAAAGGAATACATTGTAAACATTATTATTCATTTGCTCTTTGTTTTTATCTGTTGCCGATTGTGTTTTTTATTTTTGTATTATTTACATACACATAGATTATTATCAGTTCGCCAAGGTTGATTCAAGTTCATCTCACACTAATAATATCTTACATACATTCATACAAAAACTTGGCCTTGGCTAATTTTTTAAACTGTTGAGTTTTCAATAAAAATATTTGCAATGTGTTGCACACATTTTAAATAACTCTTTACTTTACAATTCCTCTTTTTTGCATGAGTGTACCCTCATCTATGTTTAGTTGTTGACTAAGAGTAACGTTGATGTTGTTGACATTGTTACGAACTGTTCAAATGTAAATTATGAGGTTACATATGTGTAAGAGTACAAATTGAAATCAAATCAAGGTTTACAAATGTTAATGTGATCTGTTACAGGTGCGTTCATATAAAAGACTAACAGAACTAAAAGTGGAAGACTCGGCATTGGGGTCGCTAGATAACGTGCGGCCTGGCGACTGTATAGTGTGTTTCAATAAGAATGACATTTACAGTGTAAGTCGAGCTATAGAACAGAGGTCAGTTCTATCTAGAGGCAGGTATCACTTATGGATCAGTGTCATTATTGTCATTTTAACATACTTCTAATTTGTACATTCTGTTATAGTTGATATATTCAAGTTTTATTAGAAATGTGTACAAACAGATGAATGTGTTGCTAGTGTCTAAGATCCTCTGTCTAAAGTTCGGCTGTGAGCATAAACATGAAATGTGCTGTTTCCATTTCACTTTGTCAAGTAAAGGTTTGGTCAGAGTGCTTCATATAATTTGTGATTTATAACAACATTACATTTCTTTAACAATTTCATAATAAAAATGCTATGTTACGAAACTCAGAGAATACTTGTAATAAATCAACAGTATGTGTTAAATCGGTGAAAAATGCTATCACTATTAATATGCATTAATGCTATAACTGTTCATAGCATTGTACATTTTCAGGGGCCATGAAGTTGCTGTTATATATGGCAGTTTACCGCCTGGTACAAAATTAGCGCAAGCAAATAAATTTAATGACCCCGAGAGTGCTTGTAAAGTTATGGTAGCTACAGATGCAATAGGACTCGGTATTAATTTGTAAGTATTCATTGCTCACTAAAAGTTTGACTTTGTTTAAACGTTTTGAGAGAAGGGAAGCAATAGTAAAGTTAAATTTAAAATGTTTATTTTAACTATCGTTCTTCTCACCATTATTATTCATGCTGTTGCTCATCACAAACAGTGTGTGGAATTATTTAAGCAACACCTATCACACCTGGTTCTACACCAGGACATGTTTCTCCTAACACTCTTAATACTTTTGGGGTTCATAAAATGACATTTACATTTGAGATTGACATGGCTTTTACCCTTCAAATTCTTTTGTAATCAACCTTGGATTTTGTAAAGCTCCTCAACCTAAGTAGCTTGTATGTACCAATTTAAATTTTAATTATATGTATTTGAATTTTGTTTTCAGGAGTATAAGAAGGATAATATTCTACTCCTTGATTAAGCCAGTTATAAATGAAGATGGGGATAAGGAAATGGATGTCATCAGTATATCACAAGCTCTGCAAATTGCAGGTGTGTTTAAATTTAAGCTTTAGAAACATAAGGACTAACGAATAAATTGGTTCTGGAAATCTGGTACCTACTTCTGCTATGTGCATCAGTAAAGATTCATATACAATTTAACTGAAAAAACTTATTTTTTCACAACACTGTTAAGTTCCTCTACTTTTATTATATATAATTCTTAATGTAACAAATTTATCTAAACGTTTTTCCAAATGTGGAATTGCTTTAAGATATCATTGCTAATTATGAAAAATAATTTCAGGTCGTGCAGGCAGATTTGGCAGTGTATGGGAGACAGGCTACGTGACTACCTTCAAGCCGGAGGATCTTGCTACACTGAAAACACTGCTTGCCAAGCCTCCAGAAATAATTACACAGGCTGGTCTTCACCCCACGGCAGAGCAAATGGAGTTATATGCTTATCATTTGCCTCATGCCAGTCTTAGCAGTCTTATGGTTAGTAATATAGTAACATACAGAAAAATTAAGCTATACTCAACTATTGAAATTCGTAATACTTTGATAATATGTTTATATACATATGTTTAACTGTATTTAGCTAGGTGATCCACTAGTATAGTGTAAATCTACTTGGTCTATAAGATGATCCATTATAAAATTCTTTAATAACATAGACAATCTTTGCATGGCATGTATATACCTGTTATTACTCAAGATAATGCCAATTTTAAGTGTGATTGAAAATTTTGAATACAAGTAACCATTATTACATAACATTGACATTTTCAAATGGATTTGTTGTGTGCCACGAAATAATCGTGTTGACTTGGATATTAATGTATTATTATATCCATTATTATTGTCGTTGTGAATGTGTATCGAACTCTATGGAAAATTGACTGAATAATGTTTTAATAGATATTATTATGATCTCACATTAAATTTTTGCGAACTTGCATAATTTGATAAGAGATGGCGTTACTTGCGTTTCTGAATCCCTGTATAGAGCTGACTTCCATGTATTTAAACTTTATGTTTATCTACCGTATTATCTGTTCGCTTCATAACTAATTCATAACTTCGCTAATTTGTAACTAAGTAAATGTGTTCCTCCCCAGGACATATTTGTGCACCTGTGCACGGTGGACGACTCGCTGTACTTCATGTGCAACACAGAGGGCTTCAAGTTCCTGGCGGAGATGATCCAGCACGTGCCGCTGCCGCTGCGGGCGCGCTACCTGTTTTGCTGCGCGCCCATCAACAACCGCCTGCCCTTCGTCTGTGCCACATTCCTGAAGGTCGGCACACTGTTCCGTTTTCTACCCTTGTGCTGTCATAGCCTGTTAAGATGTAGCCAGGACTCTACCGAGCGAGAACTAATAAATTTTCTTAAACACACGTGATCCAACTTAGGACGCTCTGCGCATTTCTAACAAGCGTAATCTGCTGATCTGCCTACTGGTAGCCCATGATATAGTGGCGTGGCGTTACATTTTTACCATTATTTTGTCACATACGATAGAATTCTTCCTCAGATGGTTCGCCAGTACAGTCGCAACGAGCCGATCACGAAGCAGTGGCTCAGCAACATGGTGGATTGGCCGCTGCCCTCGCCCAAGACCATAATGGATCTAGTCCATCTGGAGTCCGTGTTCGACGTGCTCGAGCTTTACTTGTGGCTAAGGTGATTAATATTTGTTATAGTGGCGATCTTTTAAATAAATATCTCTTCACATTAATAATTCTAAAATTGGAATATCAGCTTTAAAAGTTTTATCGATCATTGTTTGTGACAGACGATGATTTTTTTTAAATTACGAGTATATTATGTTACATAAGTAAAGCGCCATTCTGAATTTATTAGGTACGTGTTTGAATTTATTAGTGCAAAATTCCGTGCCTTTCAATTAAAGTAAATACTTATTCAAGGTTTTAAATGTTCATGTATACATTCCGCAGTTATCGATTCCCCGACATGTTTCCTGACGTGAAGCTCGTGCGTGAAATGGAAGGCGAATTGGACGCTATCATTCAGCAAGGCATATTCCAAATAACTAGGTATATTTTCATTTCATTTCGTCTTTTCTTGACTATAATGTTTCTAAATATTTTTCGTGCTTCACCCACCCGCATAAACTATATTTGGTCTGTAATGTTATAATGTTATTACACAGGTTGCTTCGCAATTCAGAGCAAGTATTTCGCGACGACGGCGACAAGTTGGAAGTTCGCTCGAGGAAGAGCATACGGTCGCAGTCGCCTTCAAGGGGAGAGGAACTGCCCGCGGGGAAGCTGTCAGAAATGTTGGTGGCTAAAGTATGTATTATATCCATTAAGTTATATTCTTTCTAACCTATTAATTATGCAGTTGATAAGATAATGGCACCATTAACACAAATTTACATTGGTGTATTGTAAAATCCAGAAACAAATGTAATGTTACGCTTGTGAACTTCGAAGAGGTAAGCAGAAGAGTGTAGTGCACGTCCAACAGGAAACAGTTCAAAAATGGTAGAATAATTATTGAAAGTTTTATTTTTATGTAACTAATCTATAATGTATAATGGAAGCAGGAGATTTTGTGACGTCATTATGTTTTATTTCTAAATTAATTATACTATTGATCAAAAAAGTCTTATAAAATGTGACGGTGTTATTCCAGGGTTTAATTACACCACAGATGTTGAAAAAGTTACAACAAGAATTAGCCACAGATAAATCAGAACGAAGCGTAAATCAAGACAGACGGAGCAAAATTAATAGAAATAGAAGGAAATAGTGTAAATCGTTTATTATTGTTGTGTACGTTTTGTAATAACTATGAATGTGAGAAATAAAGTGCGCGTGTTTTAGATATAATTATTCTTTTATTTTTATGTCCTTTAATATCGGTGATTTATATCAGATATTTAATTGAACATAAATAACAGACGTAATAACATGATAAACGCAATAAATAATTTAGTAAAATTTAATTCAATAACTTGGCTAAAGCGGCAACCAAATTGTGTTACATGTGTTAAACTTCCTGCAGTACCGAAGGTTCTTTAATAAACTTGTGTTCTTAATAATAATAGCTAGTGTCTTATTAAATAAAAAGTTTTGGTTTATTCACTTAAACATGAATCCCAGCTACTCGGATCCACTGAATGTTAATTTATTAGTTACATCACTCATTTCAAGAATTCCAATTCTATGCGTAATAAGATTAATGAAAATGAGTTACATAAACCCATAGCTTTGAGATCATGAGTACTATTATCATGGTTTCCCGTTATACCGATAAAAAGAATGTAAATGCTTAAGCTACTCAATATCACGTATTTGTAAATTGTCTAACAAATTTGTTAGTAGTCGTTACCATTATGGCAAGAACGCATGTCAAAAAAAGATGTTACCGAAACCTCATATTTCAAAGAACGGTCAGCACTAATTTATGCATAGGTACATGTTCTATTATTCACAACAAAGGTTTCCTACCCGAAGCTAATCAACGGTACAGACGTGCGGTCAAATGTTATTTAACCTGTAATCAGTCGTTTCTATAGTTTTAACACTTTATTACGAAATCTATTTAAATCGTAACATTGGAACATTGGCGAACACAATCTATAATCAACACAATGTCTTTAATGCATTCGTGATAAACATTTTGTTTGCTTGTTACCATGTTATCGTATATGCACGCGTAAAATAACGACCTTTTGACATAAACAGCTATAACACTTATCATCCAATAAGTACCAGAGGGTAGTTCAACGAAACAGCAGTCAATAGTTTCTGTCGGCACGGGCAAGTGAGAGCTTAGTATGAAAATCATGGACGTGCAAATTTTTCTCTTCGCATTTTTTTTACTTACTGTAATTCCGTGGAAAATAATAGGTATGATGAAACGAGATTCTAAAAATATTGTGGTAATATACATATGGTTTGTAGAATATGACAATTAGCTTAAGGCGGGCATAATTTGCAGCTTTTAGAGTGTTCGAAGATTTGGATGGTACTGAAACGATATTGGCATTTGAAAATGAGAACATAAAAATCCAGTGCAAGACTGATCTGCCAATGACCTATTGCGGATTTTTGCATCCGAGAGGAAAGAGATATTCGTAAGTTATAATAGATTGTTTTACGTTTTCAAAATGTCAGTAGTGAATTCAGTTAATTTTTAACTTTCTTGACTTATATCCTAAAACTAATATTTACTGGCGTGCATGTATGAAGAGAGTGATGAATGTAGAAGCGCGGCAGGTCTGTGAACACAGTGCTCTTCTGCCTACTCCGTAAGGGTTTTAGCGTGAAGATATGATATTTGTTTTCATTATTCATATGCCTATTATTTCATATGCAACTAACAAACATATTTCGAATTAATCTCAAACAAGATATAGATGTGTCGTTATTCTTGCGTAAATATAAATGTTTATATTTTAATGCTTACATAACACGATGGCCCTATTTTTCCTCAACATATGGCATTTTTTTGGGAACAAGTTACTTTTAGTTTTTCAGATCGTGGCGTTAACGATGGTCAGTGTGCTATTGAAATTCAAGCTTCCAAAGAAGACGACGGAGAATGGAAATGCCACATAGGGAGGAAAACAGTCAGAGTAGAAACCATAAAGAGAATTCGCGTGAGAGTGGTGAACCAAGTGGCAGCTATTCACCCCAACATCAGCGCAGTGCACGGGAAGCCGGTGACCATACACTGCGCCACCACCAACGGTTTCGTGCCTATAAGTTACTGTAGATTCGAACCACCGAAAGGCACTCCGTTTAACATAGATTCAGCTGTAAAACCTGAAAAGTACGTATGAAAAAGCCTTGTTCCTAATATTTTATTTACGGTGCAGTGGAAGTGCGTTCCATAAAACTTTATCAACGCGGTGTAGAGCAGTCAAAATTGAGTGGCCCTTTGAAGTATCACTTAACGTTAGATGTCCTGGGCGATGGTAGCTACTTTTTTCTTGGGTGAGTTTTATACCGGGTTCAAATTTGAAAAAGATTGGCAATTCAATTACAAGGAATTGCATATAAATCGTTATGCTAGGGCCCATCAATACGTACCCCAATAGATGCAATAAAGAATAATATCCAATAAAGAATGCATAGATACAGTCCATGCAAAGAAGTTCTTTGAAAAATACATAAGTTAACGATACATCCATTATACGTGGCAGTGTTCGGATCATTTATTATTGGACATAATTTGATTTCAGTCCAATATTGGGCAAGTATTACTATCCCCAAAACAGAAGTCTCGACCGAGGCGATTGCGCGGTCACTATTCGCAAAGTGAAGTATGAAGACAATGGGCTCTGGACGTGCGGCGCGGGACTTGATGATGGGAAAGAGTACACGGATGTCATTAGGATAGATGTAGAAGGTAAGCTAGCATCACTCATGTTTTGCGCTAGTCAGACATAAGCTTTCTGTTTTGCATCTGGTTGGACAAAAGGATAACAATATACAAAAATATACATCATAAAAGAGATTGGTAAGTAATACGATATAAATATAATATTTGGTTCTGGGGTTAAAATTGTATGCCAATGCGCATTACATAAAATAAATGTGCGTATAGTAAAAAGCTGTCGCTACACGTTTACAGAGGGTCGTATGGTAAAAATTAAAAATATAAAAACAATAAGTCCTAATGTATAGTTTAGGAATTATTAAGTAATGACATATTCAAATATTAAGGACAACGAAATAATAAGTTATTCTTTTAAGATATAATCCTGGTATAAGTAATACCAGTAATATATCTACCCACATATACATTTTAATATAATAATGTTTTGACCAAAATTGAAAAATATGTTTTGTAAGCTTTCTGAAAAGGGCGACCTGTCATATCCGATTTGAACCGGTAGATACGGGCAATCGGTTCACACTTCGTGTTATAGTGTTATCAACAATTACTTTTTTAGGAGAAATATTATAGCTTTGATTACTTACAAACGATTTACTTATCGGTAAGACGCTGGAGCTTTCCGGTACCAATTAAATTGTCTGTAACACTATATGTATCCTACCCATAAATATTCACTTTTTTTATGTAGTCTTAAAGGTTTAATTTTGGATTGTTATGTTTGTTATTATTTATGAACCATAATAACAATTACTATTCGATATATCATTTCTTCGTTTTTTTTCATTTAGGCTTATATACAATGTCAACAGCATCCGCTACGGGTGTTACATTTGGGGGCATCCTTATTGCGATCGCTTTCATACTACTCGGCGTCATGGCGTGGAAGAAGCGACGATATCTGGGAGGTCAGAGGCAATCTACACCAGAAGTGATAGAGATTCAAGAGCTTGGGGAGAGAAGGTCTCCTTCACCCAGACTGGGAAGGGGTGTACCAAGTGTGGTTGTCCAATCGCCGTCGCAACCGGGTTCATCACCTCTAATGTCAAGGTCGTAGGAGAATTATAGTGATAGCTTAAACTATTGGACACATTGTAGATTGACTGAGTATTATTACACTATAATAATATTAAGGAGTTTATACAATTTATCATTAAATTTGGCATTTATAAACATGATTGTTAAATAATTGTATCAGATTAATATCGACTGCAGCAATTAACAAAGTCGGAAGTGAAAAAGTATCTTTTTTCAGTACGGCCAAATGAAGTTTTTAA
>DWDW01000818.1:0-13181 GCA_018245635.1 Mimoniades versicolor eupheme
TAATGACTGCCTCGTTGGTCGTGTTGGTTGCAAGTGCGACTGCCGATCGTGAGGTCCTGGGTTCAATTCTGGGTCGGGCAGTACTAAATTTCCTAATTTAGATTTTCTAGTAGTGGCTCGGAGTCTGGATATGTTCCTCTATGTCTACATTCCTCTGTCTACATTACAGGCGTGATGTTACGTTTAATTATTCAATCAACACAAAATGCTATTAATAAAATTAATATTTAAGCTCTGTTAATAACACTGTATTCTACATTAGAATAATTTACGCAGAAGCGATCCTTCGCATTGATAAAAATGGGTATTGAAGTGCATAAATCAAACAGAATTAATTTAAAAGTAGAATTGTAAATAGTAAATTGTATCGTGCATGCAATAATTGTTATAATAATATGTCTAGACATCTCCCGCACGTCATCTGAAATAAAGAAAGCGTAAAGAGAGTTTGTGTTACGATAATCGAACTGCTGATAAACTATTTATACACACATATGTACATATATGTAAATATATACATAGCCATACATATTTATACACCCAGGCATATAACAAATACTTGTATTTATCACACGAATATTTATTCTGCGTGAGGATCGAACCCACGATCCATGGCACAGCAGTCAAATTCGCTAACCACTATACCCCAGGACATATACATATTAAAAATATGACGTACTTCTTCTGAATTACAATAGAAAATAGTCGTCACTTGTAGAAATGTGTCTAATTCTAGCAAAATACACTTCAGCCCAATTCTCGGAAAAACGTCTGGCAAACGAAATGTAACTTACTAATTTTATATACCTACATAAAACTATGAGGCACCTGCTCACGGTGCCACCAATTTGACGTACGTGTCATATTACTACAAGCTAGGTAACCTACTGGAACTGGTTCTAGGTACCTCGCCAACATCTTGTATATGTTATACAGAATTACGCGTGTATAAGAACCATGGAGCTTTATATGAAAGTGTGTTAAGTGTACTTTGAATATAATTAAAACACATCAATAATTTTATTAAATAAACTTTTTTTTTAATGCTTCGTTGATACGAAGTAGTTACGAGCAGGCATGCCAATCGAGATGTTCTGGGATGAAATCCCGGTTCAGATACTAGGTATTGGATTATTTTAGCTAGAGTTTTCACCTATTTCATAATGGGCCATCAGATTAACCGGCGAAACGCGGGAGTAAACAACACCACTCTGGATACCTCTTCAGGGTTTAAAGGTTTAATGTTACTTTTTATATCACATCTACTATAATATTTATTGTCGTAACCAACGTAACGTGAAGTGCTTGTTTTTATTATAATTTAATCGTCGTAACAGTTTATAAATATCCCCGAAGGTCAAATAAATATAATGGTAAATAACGTCAGTTCAATCGAGCGAGGTGGTGAGTCACTTTGTGTGTATTTTATATCCAGAAGCGAACTACCTAAAATGGTTTAAGAGCGTAGACCGTAAGTCGATGATATTAGTTCACACTACTCTTGCAGTATTATGTACTACGTAATACCGCGTTTTCGGTTCAGTCTGTACCAGGGTTTATCGGTAAAAAAGTGGTTATCGCGAGTAACTGATTTATTCATTCCATATGGCGGTGCAAAAATACGCAGTAAAGACTTTTGAATAATAGCAATATCAAACGTTGAATGCCTAGTATTTACTACAAATTCAAATATCATTTATTTCAAATTGGTTTATAACAACACTTTTTGCACGTCAAAATGAAACTATCACCGCATCGGAAAATGCCTCACTATGGAGAAGAAGCGGCGAAAGAAACTATCCATAGGTGTGCTACTGCATCTTTTTATATTAATATATCTTGTTAATAATATATTTATTTACTTAAATCTACATTATCTGAATTTATTATTATTATTGTTAATGCAACATAATGAAACTGTGTCTGTATGTTTGTTCGCGCCAATCTTTAAAACTAGCAATCTGATTTGAAAAATAATTTATGTTTATTATAACCAGATTCATAACAAATGCTATACGCTACCTATACTTATTTTACAACTGTTAGGCAGCTTAAAATATTGATATTTGTGAAGTAATCCAGTAATAATAGTCACTGAAACGTAATTACAATGTTGTACAAAAATATTGGTTCTTAATAGGTCTACAAAAAAGTCCGCAATACGTAATATCTGTCTGTTATAGATAAGGCCACTATATGGCACAAATTTATTGAAAATTAAGTGGTGATTTCCCAGGATTATTGTAAGATATGACATATTCATGTCTATGAACGAAAGTTATTTCGTTTCAAAACACAGTTTTATGAACATAAACTTGGTTTCTACACCGTTATAAACACGTACATATATAAACTTAGTTTCTGCATCGGTATAAACACGTATATAAACTTGGTTACAACATTCTGTCTTTATTTTGACTATAATACGGCACGCTGCGGCGAAAACGTATATACCTGTATTAATTGATATCACTCGAAAATATTACCAAAATTGGCTGTACCTAAATACTATAAATTATGTATACACGATCTCATAAATTATACATGGCTGAAACTTCCATGCAAAGCAATAGGTACAATGGGCAAACTTTTCCGTTCCATTAATTTTATATGTATAATGAGGCTTTATCACAAACGTGACAGATCCCTAGTCTAGCCGCTTGAGGGAAATGATGTCAGTTATTTTTGTTACTGCCTATAGTTATCGTGTGTGCTGTAAGAGTGTTATTCGCACGTGGCACGTCACATGTTTCTCTACTCTATGTTATCATGTATTATGTATATCATTGCGCTAGACTTCTCAGTGTCTACACGCACTGCATTAAAACTTCACACCAGCTGCAAAACTGGGCTTACACACTTACGGGATCCTTTTATATCTTTAAAGTTGAATTATGTATTATGTTTAAGCCGCGTGCGTACACAATAAAAGCATTATTCCATTTCAGATATAATACGCAACTGATGAAACGTGCGAGTGTACTACACATTCGGGGATTACAGGCGTGATGTTACGGTATCTTATCGCAGAAGCTCAAAGTTTGACAAATAGCAATAAAACTTATATTCTTACTGTTTTTAATATATGTATTACCGCTGACAGTCACTTTAAGGTCAATATTAAAAACTCGTCGTTGTGTGTATTCTCATCATATCTGTATACGGATGTAGAATAAAGTTCGTTAAGAAAACAACAAACAAAATTTTACTTTTATTTTCTGAAAATGGCCCTGGATTATCTACCTATACATATATCTACATTGTCAATATTTTTACGTAGCATTTTTATCATAAAGTTGTTTCATTGGCGAGAACTATCTATATCCCGTATCTGTCTATCTTTTGATAAAGATAGATGATTTGACGTTAAAATAGTTTGCAATTTCAATTCTATCTTGAAGCAAGCCGAAGCATTGTTAGCTATAAGTATAAATATTGGATTTAGTACCAACATAAATATAACTATTCAATGGGCTATAGTAATAAAACTTGCATTAGAGGTTCCTTCCATACCTACTGCTAACGTATTGTAACACAACTACATTGTTATAATATTATTTTAAGGAATTAAAGAAATAGCAAGATCCAACCGCCATTATAATACATAAATAAATATTTAATAATTATAGCCCAATACTACATTAAAAAACGAAAACAAAACATAAATGCAAATAAATAACTTCGCCCTGAAGTAAATATCTCTTTCTGTTCGTTGCCATCGAGGTAAAAAGATAAATACAAAAATGCACAAAGTCAGCAAAACTAAATTCGTATACCTAGACATGTTTTTTACCTTACATCGAAATCCTTATTGATTTTTCCTTTGAATAACAAATAATACAATCGATCTACTGTCTTTATAATCAAAAGCCACGTTGTCATATTTAGCTATAAAATTTAGTCTCCGTTACGTCAGTTTTGGTGTTTCTGTTCGGAACTATTGTCTTTCCTAATTAAAAAACGCATCCCACGCAACACAACGACACTTTCCTTCGCATCAAAAGATTGATGAAAGCCAAAAGCATATTAGTTAACTAATTTGACATGTTCTTTTGTTTGTAAGTTAAATGGTGTAAATTGAAAAAGTCTTTTATTTTATTCATTTTAATTATGACTGTAACCAAGTTTTTTGCTAAAACAGTATCTGTACAATACATTATTAGTGCAAGATTATATCTCCAGCAACAAAATGCTAAAGGCCACTCGATAAACTTGTGCACAGCTAGTGAAACGCAACCATTTTGAGGGTCTGAATTTAAAATTGACCTTAATCTGCTAATTACATACGCTAGCATCATTAGCGAACGCTCCACATTCCCTGTAGTTGGTAATTACGAAATTAGCAACAGCTTTTATGTGCGCTTTCTTGTGTGGAAGCATCTTTATAATTAGGCAACGTTTACACTGGCCATAAACATTTTAAACACGTTACGCCAATTGCGAGTGAACTTCGAAAACGGGTGATCGTAAAGTAAACGATATTTAATGGTATTATATTCATGTTTTACTGCATAATATTACAGTAAATTTGCAGTTTGTAAGTAATTTAAAATTGTGTCATACGATTGTGAAAAAGATTCGATTGGCAGTAACTTTCAGATTAAGGTCAAAAAATATATCACCGGAAGTGAGGTCCTCGATAAAGGTTGACGTTGTTATCTATTTCTACACCCAATTACAGCGCTTGACTTTTGTAGTTGTTATGTGGATCACACGCATTCTGACATTTTAAACGTCAAGTAGGTACCTACCGACGCAGTACAAGAAATACGACAGAACATATTAAGCAGACATTTTGAGCTCTAAAAGGCATGGTGACATTCTCAACGTGGCGTGAAAGCTGTATATTTATTTCTTGTTTGGTTTTTGTGTAAATAGGTCAATCATGCTGTTTTATTAGATAAACATTTTGAACTATATTAGGCGCTGCTCCACCTAAACCAGTTCTTATGATATATTTTATATCCTGTACTGCGTAGAGTTCGGAATTAAATTTCTGAGCATACATTATGTATCATCATCATCAGCCTATTAGAGTCCACTGATGGTCATAGGCCTACGCTGAGTAGATATTACTCTGATCCCCGCGTTGGGAATGCGGGCCTCTCATAACACAGGCTAGGGGTCGGGGAACGTATTTTTACCCCAGCTCGACTCCGATAATGTATTTGTATGGAGCATATGTATATCTCAGAAATAAATATATTAATTATGTTGCTGGACGTTCGTGTGTATCTTCTTTATGCCTACACTGAGATTCCTGTAGCAATGCACAGCCTACATTGACATATGAATACGAATATGACTTATAAATGTAAAGTTTCAACCGTATTGCTTGGAATATACTCCACGTAAATAAATAGTATTTTATGTACCATTAATGACATTTTCAAAACTAATAACATGGGCGTCCTCATCAGTTGAAATAACGAAATATAAAAAAGAAAATGAGAAATTTGCAATGTTATTCCTTATATACTGCTATCTATTCCTTATATGTAACTGCGATTATCCGAAGACGAAAGTTATAAATGAAAGTCTTCTTTTCATACCGCAAATTAAACTGCAATATGAATACCATGTAAGCCAATAATTATACCATAAGTATTTCAATTACATTGACTCGTTGGCCCCTTTGAAATACCAAGTGAACACGCCCACCGCTACTTATCTCTAATCTGTACAGGCCACCGGAACGATAATTAACACGGGCGATTTTGAAATGTCAAGTTCGGTGTCGAAATGTAAACTTTGGATACTTTGTTACCATAAAAGTATCCTAACCTGGATCTATTTATAAAAGTATCCTGCATAGACTTTTTAGTGGAATTGAGTCCAGGTTAATTTTTGCAAACTTGAATTACATTTAAGGGTAAATATCAAAAAATTGGCCAGCGTGACAGCCTTAGGTCTTTCCCTTTTCATTCTGAGGGGGACCAACAGTCCTACCCTGTCCTATCCTGTCCTGTCTCTCCTACAATGGAAAGATAGGGTTGACGATATTGATGATGAAAAGAGTTAATTTTATTGAATCGTTTCTGCTTCGATATCTGTCCAGGATTTTCCACTTATCACTTGGGCGTGTCGCACACGGTCTGAATGAGATAAAATTTATAGCCTAAAGTCGATTACAGCAGTAACCTTAACCTTATTCCACGTTGCTTGCCCACTCTCTTGTCAAATTAATAGCATGCAAATAGCTTTTAATATGACCTTATATATTTCCAGATATATTAATATTATAACAGCTAAAAGAACTTTGTCTGTCCATATACTAAGAGAATACGTACATATATGATCATTGTATTGTAATAGCCTGGTATCATCATTATACAAATACATTCATCTAAAGTTATATATATTTAAGTTGTGTATAATTAATATTTATATGATTGCTATTAGTCTCTATGACGACTTTAAATATTATAGAAGTTACTGATTATTCGTGTCTTGTGTTTTTTCTCTGTGGGGCGTAATAAAACAATAAGCAGATTAACAAACTGGCCTGTCCTTTGAGTTGGACCGAACAATACATATTTACAAAAGTTCATTGAAATCGGTTCAGTGGTTTAGGAGTTCATCGCTGACAAACAACGTGACATGAAATTTATATACATACGAGTATATTAAGATGATAATCTACAGATAATGTTTTTAAGCAAAACATATTTTTCGTGTTGCCCGCTGTCATGCAACTTCATAACCGAACCAGTCATAAGGTCATTTACCATGCACAGCCTGTCATTGAAATATTATCAAGAACTCATTTTAAATTTTATGCTTTACATCTATTTCCTGTACAGTTACGCACAAAGTATTTATGCACAAATTACTACGAGGGACTTTTGTTCCGTTCGTTACCGTTCATTTTGTTTAATGTTACAATTGTATTTTTAATGTATGTAATATATACTTATACATGAAGTATTTAGTGTAATGTAATATATACTTAGCGTAATGTAATATATACATATACATGAAATAAGTAGGTATACTCGTATATACAGATCCAGTATAAAACTTCATACTTCAATGTATCAGTTTTGTCACATATGTACATCAAAGATTATAAGGATTTATGGCAATGATAAAGCCGTTAGATAATAAGTCTAATACGTTATAATCATAACAGATTATTTCGGTTTCGACATGAATAACGATAATTTCGTTGAATGACTATTAAACTAAATTTGTAGCGGTATCAGCGATTTGATGAACGATATTTTTGGTGAATGACTGTTAATCTAAATTTATACCAAATCAGCTGTAAAGCTCGGTAGAGCCCACTTGTGGGCGAGAGGCCATTCCTCTACACGTCATTGTAAAGGCTAGGATTGTACATAACATTGGTATATGCATTTATTTTCAAATATTATAGCTAAAAACGACGTACATTATATAAAATTCCTTTATATATTAATTATTGGGAAAATTCATATAATAATACAGTCACAATTTGCATATAATATAGGTTGCATCTAATTCAATATAAATTGTACAGGAAATAAATACTAACAAAGATTAGCGCGAATATTCTACTTAATCCTGAATTCTATTAAGTAAATAGATATATTTATTCATTTAAATAAAGTGAGACTTGAGTTTCTTTACTAATGGGGATTTTTTCACTAAGGCGATTATGAAACCTTGGTTTTTTACATTATATGTACTTAGTTATATCGCACGTTAATCATTTCTTATTAGTTTATACTCGTATTTATAGCAGTATCAATGAAACCTTGGCGGAAGTGAAATTGAAAAGCTTGAGCTGAAATTTATTGTATGAACGGGTTGAGCATTTTTAGCGCCAACCCTGCATCATTGGAAACCAAGTGTCCAGGTGTTCAGCAGGGCTGTTAGACAGTGAAAATGTGAAACAAAACAACGGAACAACCAACAATTAATCAGCAACCAAAAAAAGCAACCGTAGCACCTTAAAAGGTTTTTATTTGTACGCAAATAAAGTGGTGTGTAGACTTGTTATTTGGATAACTTTAATAAGACTTAATACTGAGATTATTTATCTGTTTACTACTATTAAAAAAACAAGTGATACGCCTCCAATTTTAGAAACTTAAATATGTTTACTAAGCTAAGGTTTCTAGGTTAAAGTGCTCATGACCAAAGACTTATTAAACGAATCAGATCAACATGACAAACACTTATATAATTTAAATAGTTGTCGCATACTGAGACAATACACAGGAAATGCCGAAGGAGTCCTTACAACGTAGCATTGTTCATTGCAATTTGTATGGATAGCGTTTAATAGTGACCGAAACAAAAGCTAAATAACAGGAACCTAATTTGGAAAGATTATTAAATAGGTATAACTTTGAATTCCTTCATAAAGTTTTTAAAAATGTTACGCCTATAATCCCCGAAGAGGTAGGCAATAGGAGTGTAATACACTCCCTAGTTGCATCAGTTACGTTTACGTGTCACCGTGAAATAGGACATGAGCCTATTGAGAGCCTTTACACTAGCCCCAAATCCAGCCTCCAAGCCACGACTAGAATTTTGGAACAACAGATTTTATGCCTGTTACTATTCTATTCTTAATATAGGCATAGACATCAGTTCATGTTCTGCTAATTTTGAGCTACGGTTATTGTAATTGTGCAAAAAAACATACGCACGGTTGCTTCGCGGAAATTATTGTTAATCATCTCTTGTCTGTAATCAGGAAAATTATAAAGATTAACTTTACCAACGCTTACTGTGTCTATAATGCTAACATTGTGTAATGAGGGCCGGCAAACAAAACGCATGACACCGCCACATACCTAGCGTTTGAGTAACTAATGGTTAAAAGATATGCATGAGTAACACGCAAACGAGGTCCACTGTTACACGGTCTTAAGTAAAATAAAAAGATACCGGAAGAGCGAAACATATAATTTTAAGAACGAAACGTATTTTAACCATACATATTTTTAATCGATTATTGATTCAAATAACGGTCACGGTAAAAGTCAATGATTTTTTATTACATTATACGTCCCCTGAAATGTCACGAATTGCACTATATTGAATTAGTAGCTGTACATTTATACTTAAGCAGGTACTTTTTTTTTCTCAAACCATCTTTCATGTCATAGGTACGACGAGATGTGTTATCCTACATAGCAGCAAACACTGAAAACTATTCAATTAATAAAGTAACTAAAAACTTATTAAACGTAAAACTTATTAAAGGATGTTGTTACGACATTAGTCATTTGTTTATTTATTCATATGGTTAATTCAACAGTGTTACAAAATTGTACAAAATTAGTACCTCATTTAATAATAATAAGGCCAAAACGGATTACACTAATAGTCACAATCAATTTATTGTTTAGTTCATAACAAATATTTGTTCATGCGTGTGTACGTGAGGTGTGTTTATGCATGCGTGTGTGAATTTGCATGTAATATATACATATATAGCTACATATCTAGTGTAAAAACGCCCTCGAATGTTACCTAACATTCTAACTTGATTTATTTATTTCCAAACACCTGCAAGAGGCCGTAGAAGGTGCTTGCAAATTACCCAAGCACTGTATTGATGTGTATTTATAGGTATAGAGATAATAGTTACTTAATCTGCTATATTCATATAGTTACTCAATCTGCTATATTCATATTAAGCAGTGTTCCAAAATTGAAAATCAATTTCTGCTGTTCAATTTACCTAATTTAGTAGCAGATTGCACTACTTTGGAAGTTTTTATTTTTACAATTCTTGTAACTGATATTTGTCTAAACTCATGTCAGCCCTATCAGTCAGTATCCGACCAATAGATAGGTAGGTACTAGCTGATAGGGAAGTTAAAAGCTTCCGTGAAAGAGTAAAAAGTGTGAAGGAAGAAGCAATGTCTTCAAGGATTCAGACATTTGGTACTTTAGCCTATGTGCTCTTTGCCTACACTGTAAGAAGCCTGGTGTGTTAATATGTATAATAATGAACTGTCAATCAAAACATTATCCGCACTATATTTATAAAGTTTTAATATATCGTTAGACGCATGGAGTTACGTATCGTGTAATGAGTAAGAGGTAGGTACAATTCATTTTAAATGTATGTGGGATGCTGATGCTGTGTCAACTTGTTGGATATTATTATATTTATAGGTAGGTATGAGAGATGTGACGAATAGGGTTGTCATCTATTTTTTTAAAGTAATGTGCTGTTTTAAAAAGGTAAAAAAAACTGATTGTTTTATATGTATAATATTTTTATTTAGTACGCATTAACATTTCTCGGTTATTAACAAGTTGTTTGCTTGGAAAATTATATAGACATAAAATTAATTTCTCTCTAACTTGTAATGAAGTATCGGGATAAATCTTTAATGTTTTATTTGTGCTTCATAGATATAAAAATATTGGGTTAACAGCCCTAGTTGTGGAGTTTATTAACACAACCCTTTAGTGTATATCGGTTTTAACAATTTAATATTATGCAACGTGGTGTATTGTTTGTGTTTACGATTTTTACGACGCCTTCAAAGTAATACCTACTGAAATTTAAAGAATCAGTATATTTTGTGTCTTAACTATTATAGTAAATGGTAAGATTCCCACACATTAAGTAGATATGGAAAAACATATATTACTGTATCCTATATTTTAGTTTTGGACAGACAGTCATATAGAAATTTATACATTTTTTGTAGCCCCACCCAAAATGACAACACCGTAATGGTGAGTGTAGGTGATTTTGATAAAATCTAATATGTATATCAAAGCATTTAGCTCGACTTGAAGAATTTTTATATTATTTCAAACATGTAGTTTTAGTACAGTTTCAACAGTTTATAGTTGTCGTTTTTGATTCCAGGTGCTAACAGCCAACATCGGCACGTTGCTGGATCTGTACGGCGTGGAGAAAGGTCTGGATCACTATAGATCGTCGCAGGAGTTAACCTTCGACGAGTTCAAATATTACCTCCAGCACGAGGTGTTCAGCTCTCTGCCTAAAACCGTAACACTTCCGGTCGTTAGAGAGTATGAGAAAAAAATTAGTGAGGTATAGTGTTTATACATATTAATAAGTCAAAACGCAAAGCATGCCTATACAATATATGGTTTGCATGTTTTATATATATAATTCTATTGTGTATAGTTACGTTTATAGCAACTCACTAATACATCTAAAAAGAATAAATAGGAAATTGTTAGAATCCTAATTCGACATTTCGACTAACCCAATAAAATATAATAAAGATAGCGGTACATGTAACAAGATCTTTATCATAAAAAATATTAAAGCTATATAAAATTTCATGCACAGATTTATAATTGTATTTTACATTCAACAAAAACAAAAATATATGAATAGTAATTGTTAATTTAATTAGACTTGATTTAACATAATTAAGTTTTGTCTGATGGGCGTTACAACAATTTTGTTGCTGTAATACAAAGAACATTCAGTTTACGGAGGCAGCAGTGTTCTACGCAATCCTCTAATGATTAGGACATACAAAGGTTATCCAGATGTACTCGTATGTAAGTGCTCGATACATTTTACTCAAGAGACCACAAAGAATGGCTACTATTGTTATCATCTCCCACTTCCGTTTATTGGATAACAATCTCTTTGTTACGTCTGTTTAGTGCAGTCAGCGGTAACGTTCTAATAATGTGTTACGTAAACAGTATTTTTATTATCTGCGTGTTACAGTACCTTTTCTTTGTGTTTCCGTGTCACAGACGTACTGATATACAGGCCTTGCGCTTTGCTTTTAGTTTTATTTACAATGGATAAAAATAATACGAGCTTCGTCGCTGCATCGCGGCAGTTGTGTACAGCGAAAATGAACTCGAGTTCAAGAGAACGCTTAAGTAACTTTTATATTTTAGTTAACATTTTTTATTCCTTTGATTACAGTTTAGTTATATAAACTCCTATCCAAATTGAGTTTTATTTTCACGTTATATTGACATGTCGATAAATAATTCCCGATGTTAGACACAATATGTAGATATATATATCTTAGGTATACCTATCTCCTAGGTATACTATCTCTTAGGTATACCTAAGTAGATAATTAGGATTCTTTCTCATAATGTCATAATGGACCCTTTTAAGTGCAAAATAAATGAATACCTAGTGTACACATACAGATACATGAACTTGTAATTTGGTTGAAACGGTAAAAAATTAATAATTATAAAATTTGCCTCTTTATTATGTTCATCTCAAACGTTATAATATGTATTTTAAATATCGCTTGACATTTCGTAGAAAATATCGTCGTAATTATAAATTCTCCATATCTTATCTTTCAAACTAACAACAGAACAATGACTCAAAAGCTTAAAACAAAAACAAGCTAGTTTCTATTCCATTAAGATAATGAAGTGGAATAGAAAATGTTCATTGAACCGGGACTCCGTTTATTTGTTGGTAGAATTTGAAATGTGGTTAAACATGATCATGAAAGTGAACGAATAATAATTGTATTACGAATTTTTTCTATTTATGTAAGCATGAAGAAGTACTAAACTAAGAAGTACCTACGTAGTACATAATTTACAACGGCAAATATATAAGAGACGTAGGCAAATACATAGTGATCATTGCAATTATAACATCACCTGATTGCCCCACTGTGGGAAACTGGTATTATTTCACATTCAAAAGCTATAAGGCCGTAGTCCACCAAGTTTGTCAAGTTGGGCGTTTGGAGACTTCACATAATGTAGGACATGACAATGTGTGCAGGTTTTGACGCTATTTTCATTTACCGTTGTAGCAAATGGTATTTAATGTTAAAAGCATACATGGCATGTAAGAACTGCCTAATTGGTACGTGCGAAAATTTTCTCAACCTATCTGGCACTTTGTATGAATCACGCACGGCAGAGGTATCCAACTAAAAAGCCAACTTGGGCCAAATAAACAATGCTTAACTTTAAGTGGGCAGAAAACAAATCCATATTCATACTATGTACATTAAAAAGCCAAAGCTGCGATACGCATTACATACTCGTATATTAAATGTTATCACAGTTTGTATAATGAAATGGAATTAGAATAGACGTAACTTCACGCCTGTAATTCCCGAAGAGGTAGACATAGGATTGTAGTACAGTTACAGTACGTTTAACCAGATACTTTTACGTCCCATCGTGGAATAGGTGGTGAGCCTATTGCCGTACACCGGGCACATATCCAGACTCCGAGC
>DWDW01000819.1:0-13176 GCA_018245635.1 Mimoniades versicolor eupheme
TGTGTAAGAATAGAGATATTTGGCACCCTGTGCTCTCTGCCTACCCCGCAAGGGACCTGGCGTGAAGATATGTATGTGTAACAATATAATACAATAAATTGCATTTTCATTAATTTCTTTTAAAATCATACGTCACCATCATTATCTTTATTATTGCTTCTCTCTTCGAGGCGCACTGCATAAAAACAGTTAAGGCGATAGCATATCACACTGGTCAAGTTGGCTTTGGTTAAATGCACAGATTTTTATGAAGAATTCTAAACTATACCGGTTTTTACATGATGTTCTCGTTCATCCTGTTTACAAGCAAACGATTTATATACATAGTAAACTTAATTACTCGCTATTAATGGATACATTTACATTCGGATAAGAGTGAAAAGTCGTGAAATCTTCCGCATGTAATCCTTCATACAGTATAACAAAATGCGTATTTTGAGCATTCGAATTTTCGTCATTTAACCACCCGAAGTATAGTTGTCATAACTTGGAGAAAAGTAACATGACTCTCATAACCTCTAAGCAGCTAGGTAAAGAAGTGTAGTACACACCCACGTTTCACCTCTTACGTAGGTACTATTAATTTCAACAATTAAATAGGTAGGTATTTTAAAATGTTTATTCATAATTAGGCGGAGGCGAAAAATAAGGCAAATAATGTTGAATGAGTGGGTCAATGCGACTTTATTATTAATTTGTCATTGATGAGACCTGAATAAAAAATTGTGAGCACTGGTGTAAAGTAATAGATGTGGTTGACCGAGTTAAGTCTGTACATGTACATTATACAGTAGTAATGTTAAAACATTCGTCCGCGTCACCATCGCTTATTGTTTCAATCGTCTATACGTTCTAGGACGTTCCAAAAGAAACACTCCTCACGTCGAACAATGGCTTCGATTCAGCTAATTAAAATTTAGAAATGCATCGTTAATCTCATTAGCATGAGATATCATTAGCATAACTGTGGGAGGGCGGCTCGCACAATAAGTAACGGTTCGATCGGTACTTGAAGCCAATGAACCACATTCTAAATTCTTTCTAAGATATCGTACTTTATAAGTTCTTTATGTATTTTGTGAACACAGAATAATACCAATTCTTGGTAAATAAAATGAAAAGTTGTATCCTAAGTTCTTTGTGGTTCGTGGAAGTCATCAAAGAGACGTGATCTCTAAGTCGTACGTAGGTATATTTTATTTGTATACATAAACTTTTTGTACGCTAACAATTAGACAAAAGAATATTTTTTATTGTGTTCATTATTTAATATTATTTGTTAGAGATAATACAACGTAATATTTGGATGTATTTCTCTGTTCGTGACGCCAGATGTTTTTTAGGGCGCGACTTCGAGTTATTTTACACAGGAGCTAGAAAGACGGAAATCTCAATTGAAGACTCAGTTGGTTTGGATTGGAGCACAGAAGGATCCAGGCCTCACAACCAGAACTTGGAGATGGGTTGACGGTAAGACTATCGGCTATTATCATATTTTGTTAAACGCACCATACGTCCGTAATTTCTGTAGTGGTAGACAGAACAGTATATTACACTGCGAGGTTTTAGTAGTAAAATATACGTCCCATCCCATAGGAGATAAGTTTATTGCCATACACTGGGATTCATCCAGCCGCCATCCCAGTACTAGAAATTTTAACGAGACATTCCGAGTTAAACAATCCAATAGTATTCGACTCGGTATTTGAACCCAGAACCTCCCGAACTGCTGACGCTCGATAAACGAGGCAGTTCTTGCCTTGTTACGTTTTTTTAATATAATTGCAAATTAAGATTTGCTATAAAAAACTTAGAAGGAGATTGAAAAGTAGTTATGTTATTTTATTACCTATCATTAACATGGTTCGTTAATTGTATAATCAGTTACTACAAAGTTGAATATTTCTGTACCTATTAGTAAATTAGGGCGGCAAGTAGAAAGATACATACACACAGGTTCAAGTTTTATAACCATAACACATCTTTTAAAAGTTGGTACAAAAGAAGCTGAATTTCCCTTGAAGTGTTTTACGTAACCTTAAAATATCTGCATCCTTTGCCAATGATAAAACTGTATGTAATTTTGCCCGTACATATTTCAAGAACCCGTTAACCAAACATCGGTGATTTTACAGGCGAAACAGTATCAAAGCCGACGTGGGGCAAGGATCAGCCGAACAATTACAACGGCGAGCAGAACTGCGCGGTGCTGGACGGCGGGCGCGCCTGGCTGTGGAACGACGTGGGCTGCAACTTAGACTACCTGCACTGGATCTGCCAGTACCGTGAGTGTCACCTTCATAGGTACATATCGATAATTTCATTCAGCTAAGCAACCGCGAATTGGACTACACCACGCTGCTGCTCGATAAAAATATTCATATTGTTATTGCTGTGCCAGTACTCGTGATGCTGTGCAAGGAAACTCCGCTGACAGATCGCACTGGCAAACGATACATTCTCTTATAAAGAACCAACTCTCAAAATTTTTGCTATTGAATTATAGATGAAGTTATGGGCATTATGAATGATGCAGCTATTTTTATAAAGCACATATCAAGTACACGTATATTGTACGAAAGACAGATAAAAGAGTCGCAGTGTACATAATATTGTGAAGTACCTACGTTCGACCTGCCACCGATATTGCGTCTTAAGGATGGGTCTACAATTGATCTCACCGAATATTACCGATCCAATGCTAAATAAACTGGTTATCCCACAGCTTATATCATTATAATAACTGTTACAACGTCTTCGCAAATTTATATTGGAGCGTTTCTTGATTAGCTTAAATAAATATATGAATTTATACCGCGCTGTCCGCAGGGTAGACTGTATCTCAGTTAATTTCTTCAACATTATGAAGTTATCATTGTATTCCTATTCCAGTCCTCCGCTGAATATAGCCCTCCCATATGATGATAATTTTCCGTAAACTTTTGTCCACAATAGCTAAACTCTAAAGAACAAGTAATAAATAGGTAAAGGTAAGTTTTATTTTTAACGACAAGTACATTATAATATTTTTCTGTATCAAGGAGTTAATTGTATTTAGAACAATTAAAAAAAATCAAACTATAAAGTGAATTTAATTTACAAAGCATGATATGCTTATTGTATACATTTGTTAGATTGTCATCTTTGTTACAATAGAATCTAAATGCTAACTTTTCTGTTTTAAGTGCTTATTCAAAAAGCTTAAGGCAATCTCATCTAATCTTGCATGTACATGCAAGCGCCTCGAATATTGGGCCGTCGGATCCCGGAATCGAGAGTTTATAAAATACAGAATATAAACATTGTTAGAACTCTATTTCATGTAGTTTTGTAACGTGTTTGCTTTATCTCAAACATTATAACTCTAAATCTTTAAACCACCACATAAAGGCGGCATGGCAGATGCTACAAAGGACATCAACTACTCTACCTATTACATGGTGTTATATACTACATACTTATGTGTTGGTGTAAACTATTACTACATGGTGTTATATACTACATACTTATGTGTTGGTGTAAACTATTATTACATGGTGTTATTATACTACATTGTGCGTGTATTCCACAGCTTGGTGGTATTTTGATAACACAGATACCTATGCTGATGCGTTGAATTTAAAGGAACCTCTTTGACCCCAATTAGCCTAAAGCGAATCCAACATACGCATCGGCGTGTTCATGCAGCGCGAATACTTCTGTACAATGTCTAATTGGGTATCAAAATTATTACCGAGACCTATTCAATGAAATGTCAATTTACCTATCATTAATTTGAAATTCACATTTAGTTTATTTTATGAATATAGCAAGCGAAACTGAATTGCGACGTTCAAAAGTTATATTGATTGCCAAATACGTACTCGTATTAATGAAACGCTTATTGCAAATGATTTCTTGTTTGTGCAGTTTGGTACATTAATAATCCACCATCTGTATCTAATAATATAGTGAGTATAAATGGACGTAGGTCGTACGGTTGGCGGATATCAAAAATCGTATTACTTTGGTACCTACTGTTGATATCAAGATATACATATGTACCTAACGCAGCATGGCGACTAGTGCCAGTAAGCAAACTTGTGAACTTATTATGCGCATTGTCCAAAAATTCTTAAGCATTACATAATTACAAGCTGCTCAATTACAAATAACATATTAATCTACAGACTTATATATTTCTTTCGCGTGCTGTGTAACACGAAATCATAAGTTTCGTCGTAGCAATAGTCACGAATTCGATGATTCGATGCACTTCAGCAAAGCGAAATAGTGAAATGGTTATTTTTGTTGTATTACTCAAGTGGGCTAGCAATGTGCTATCGTTCACTATAACTCTTTACTCAAGTGAGCCGAATGAATATTGACACGTTATTCAGACATAAGTAAATACAAAAACAGTATCAATAACAATAACAATGCTAATTGTTATTGTATGTACACATATAGCGGATAGTATCAAATTATGCGATCACTGGTCCGTACACTGTTTAATTTAATTAGTTTCGGTACATATTCTATTTTCATATATGTAATAGGGGAATTGGTATTGTTTTATGTAGCACCTCGTTCAGCGAACTATTCAATGAACCATGAAGAGTGCCTGATTGGTGTAAAATGATTTTTCGGTAGTGTAATATCAATATTCGAATTCATTCGATTTCATCGTGAACTATAGGAAAATTTATTAATCAATCTGAAATGCGCGATCATTGAAATTTTGATGAAGCGTATGTAAAATTTTGCTATGAATTTTATTATATACTCATTTATGTATTTTTTTATATTCAGTTCAATTTTTTTTAATTAAGTTCATATGCCAATGCGAGTAGGTATATAAATATGTATAGGTATATTGATCGTTATTAAATAAACTTTTATTGATACATCCGTCACTATTTCTATTGTATTTGCTTCTATTTTAGTTCCGCCTTCGTGCGGCAGTCCCGATAAGTTGCTGAATACGACAATCGAAGGGAACAATTACCTAGTTGCATCAACTATCACCTACACGTGTCCCGAGGGACACATGCTTGTGGGAGACACGACCAGAGAATGTAAAGGAGATGGTTTCTGGTCTGGAACGGCGCCAAGTTGTAAATGTGAGTAAAGATTTTAAAAAAAATGCGATAAGACATTGCACGTATAAAATTAAATACCTCTAAAATTAACATAAATATAATACTTGAACGATAATTATTAAACGACACTTAATGGGCGAATGCCGCTAAAATAAAGTGTTACGTAATTTCCCTAAAAAAATTTAGTAACCATGATATGTGTTCTACATCATGTTCTATATTTCCAGATGTCAACTGTGGCGGTTTAACGCCTATTCAAGACGGTGACGTCAACCTAGTCGATCACCGCACTACACACGGCGCTAGAGCCGTGTACTCTTGTAGAGAGAACTACACCCTCGTTGGTGAAGCTGAGAGGCTGTGTGGTGATGAAAGCATCTGGGATGGAGAAGCGCCTAAATGTCTGTTTGACTGGTGTCCAGATCCACCGCCTGTGTCTGGAGCTGTAGTCTCTGTGAGCGGACACAAAGCTGGGTCCCTCGCAACTTACAGCTGCCAGAATGGCTTCATATTGTTTGGACCTCCGGTAATTACTAATATTCGTATCATTCATAAATCATAATTTTTTAATTTAGAGTTCGTATAAAAGATTTCGAATAAAAACACACACATACATAACGATAAGATAACGTATAGTTCTATAACTGAAAGTTCATTAGAAATTTAATGTTTTTTAATTCAAGCTTTTATTGTAATAGTGTGATTAGAGAAAAAGGATTGGTGTGCACTCCGATAGGACACAACAATAGTCGAACTATTTACCATAATTAGTACCTACATAATAATATAATTAATAATTTAATAATTTCACATAAAAAAAATTAAAATGTATTACAAACATATTGTTTTGGGAAATCAATATTCTCGCCTTTTATTCTTTCATTGGTTAAACTATTGCAGTTTCTTTAGTTTTAGAACGATTTAAATTTAATTGTTTCATTAAAATGTATCATTATTATACTTATTTTACTGTGTCACAAATTTCGGGGATTTCACACAATTATCTATAGGCATTTGAAAAGAACCTTCATTCTTAAAAAACCTTCATTGCAAAACAAAGCGTTAATATTTTATATAACTACTTTTATATTTACAGAGCGTAACTTGTACTCTGGGTGGGATTTGGACCGGAACGCCTCCGTCTTGCAAATATGTCGACTGCGGGACACCAGCGCAGGTGCACAAGGGCTCCTTCAGGCTGCTCAACGGCACCACTACGTACGGCTCGATGGCGCACTTCACTTGTGACACCGACTACTGGCTGGCGGGAGCCGAGGTGCTCGCGTGCAACCGGGACGGCAAGTGGTCTCACGACATACCGTCGTGTGAGCGTGAGTCACTGCTACTTTCTACATTTGCTCATGTTCACTATTACATGATTATATTTATATCGGCTTTAACTTACGTATGTTTCGTCGCGTTGGCACGCTTCGGACTGAAACGAGGTCCTTTTTCACTCACTCGTACGTGAGTTAAACCGGTTCATATATATTATAATGATACAAAACATTCCATTATTGCTATCGCTAGTGAGTTTTATTTTGGTGAACTCTTCCATAATTTCATTAAACTATATATTATATTTCCTTTAATTATTTATACTACACACTTAAAGTATTATTCTTATTCGGTGCACTTTTCCAGTTATAACGTGCGCGGACCCAGAAGTGCCGGCCGGAGGGTACATGGAGGCCTACGACTATAACGTTCACTCGACTATCGACTTCCACTGCGAGCGGGGACACAAGTTGGTGGGCGAACAAAATCTGCTCTGTCAACCTGACGGCGAGTGGTCCGGCGAGTCGCCCAAGTGCGAATGTACGCTAAACATCTTTCCTCATTACCTTGAAATAAATAGGGCGCCATACTAAATACTACCCTACCCGTAATACTATCCTTCGTAAAAGCCAACGAACTACGATTTAACCGAACATGCGACCTAATATATAATTGAAATTTCAAAAGAATTAACGGCAGTTCCATATTTCAAACAACTTCAGTATTATGACTACCAGTGCTAACGAGCTTTTTAATTAATTAATTTTATTTTAGACGTGGATTGCGGTAAGCTACCGCCCTTGCCTTACGGGCTAGCGGAGCTGCTCAACGGCACCACACACTTGGGGAGTGTGATCCAATATTCCTGCACCACCAACTACCGGCTGGTGGGCCCCGTGCGACGAGTGTGCACAGAAGATCACCAGTGGAGTGATTCCTCGCCGAGATGCGAAGGTTAGTTCGAGTGTTTTACCGAATAAATTTGTTCTACCGTATTTCACCATACCGTGAGTTTCATCATTTTTGTTACAATAATTGTAGTCGGACTTATTTTTTACTGTAAAAATGTATGGATATTTGGAGTGTTCAAACTATCTAACTGTATAGTTATGTTTATATATAAAAAAATATTTCTATTCCGATAACAAATTTACTTTAATGTCATTATTATGAATCAATATTAATTAACATGTCGTTTTACGTCGACAGAAATTAGATGCCCCGAACCAGTGGTCGCCGAGAACAGCATCGTGTCTGTGACTGGTAACGACCGGATGCACGGACGAACTTTGATCCGCACTTCAGTGAGTACTAACAGCGGCAACACGTACCGCATCGGCGCCCTGGTCAAGTACCGGTGCGAGAGGGGCTACAAGGTGGTCGGCGAGAGTCTGTCTACATGTGAAGATAACGGGCAGTGGAGTGGCGTTACGCCAAGGTGCCAATGTAAGTCGCTGTTCGGTTTGTAAGAAAGTTTGAGATTACAACATAAATATGCTTGTGGACGCGACTGTCTCTTTGGTAGTAGAGGTTTTAATCGAAACGTAGGTATTCTGGTTTATGGTTATTACTGGTTTTCTTAAGTTGTAATACCTAGTAGCTATTTCTGTGCTCGATTATGGTAATAAGCTCAGTCCCTGTTACACGGGACGTATACCATAACAGGTGAATCTTTGGAGTATTATACCCTTTCGGGGAATACAGCCGTGGTGACACGTTACATTTATAGAAATGTTATTGATATTATGTCATAGATTTTCTAGCTTATGATTTATGCATGTACCTGAACTTAGTCACTCTTGAAATGGTGCTTGCTCTAACATTTGAGCAGAAGCGTTAATTAGAAATTAACTTTTCAACGAAATCGAATAGAAAAGTATTTTTTATTTATTGTAATAATAACTGTACGAGTATTTTCAGATGTGGATTGCGGTAATCCTGGTCGACTTCAAAATGGAAAAGTTACGCTGGCAACCAACGCTACATACTATGGCGCGGCAGCGTTGTACGAATGTGAGGAACATTGGCAATTGGACGGAGTTTCCAGAAGATTGTGTCAGGACAACGGCACGTGGAGCTCCGAGGCACCCGTTTGCAAAGGTTCAGTACAGTCGGTTGTTTTTATTTTAATAAATCAATAGAAAATAATTGTTTAAGCTCAACTGACTTCAAAATGCAGTTGTTTATTAGAATTATAAGTAACGAAAGTCCCTTTATAAAATACGTCCGGACATCGTAAATGACGACATCGGCTTCTATAATTCAAGTATAATAAAGATTTAACCTTTGCTGATTAGGTAATAGTCGATCACCAATGATATTACTATCTTTATTTGGTGCAACCTTGTAATAATGTAAATATTTAATATCGCAAGTAAAATGTTTAATTCGTAATAAAAATGTGGTCAGTAAAGGCGTGAGAAGTCTGCCAACCCATGCTTGGCCCGCACGGTTAGTTTCTCCTTCTGAGAGGAGACTCGTGTTCAAATAGTGAAACGATAAAACGGTTGAAAACACTATTAATCTTTTAGGCTAAAGCAAGTAAACATTTGTCGTCTACGCATTTATCCTCATTAACTAGTTACTTTTGCAATTCGCAGAAATAACGTGCGTGGACCCATCGATCCAAATCAAGAGCAGTCCCAGTTTGATTGTCGTGACGTCAACGCTCAGTATTGGTGGCGAGGCGCATTACCGCTGCGAACGGGGACACAGTCTTAAAGGAAACCAGACCAGGACGTGCCTCCCCAAGGGTCAGTGGAATGGAGCACCTCCCGTGTGTATACGTAAGTGTTCCTTTACCACTATGCGTACATACATAAGACATTTGTCACGGAATTAATGTGGTGTTGAACCTATTTTACGTTTTTTGGTGATATTAAATACAAATTTTATTACTTATCGGGATGCGTAGTCATGGCTTTTTAACAAATATTAATTATTCATTAAAAATGGTTGTTACCGCGTAACGGAACGACGTTGGGCGACGTCACAGCGGCTGATTGGCCCGCGACGTCGGTTAACATTCGAAGTTAACAAGCGTTGTTATAACGTCGCATCATTATCTTTTATACTTCTGTAACCACTGTTGTCTATTATTTACCCGTGTCTGCTGACATAATGGTTCGTAATAAAATATTCTAGTAGGTTTCAATATGAACATTGAATCTTAATTCCCATATATCTTTACTCAGAAAACAACTCGGACAGATTCAATTAATTAGTCTCATTTTTTGTTTATTTGTTCACAGCTATTGACTGCAAGTCACCTGGAACTATAGAGAACGGTCGTATAATTATAGCGAATAGTTCTACGCTATTCGGCAGCTCGATCGAGTACCACTGTTTGCCGCACTACCAGCGAGTGGGTCCATTCTTACGGAAATGTTTGGACGACGGGAAATGGTCGGGCGAGGAACCAAGCTGCGAGCTCGCTACCAACGAAGCAGCTGAAAACGGAACACTGCCGCTGAGCGTCGGCGTCGGCTGCGGCGTGGTCCTCTTCTTGCTCATGCTGCTAGGAGTTATTTACTTGAGACTGTAAGTATTTAGTTTTCAATGTTTTCAATATTACAAATGAGAACAAATTTTTAAATTGAGAATATTTATATAAAATATGTTTTACCATTTACATTTATCAATGTAGTGAGATTCATTTTGTCCGTATTTTATTGCAGTCGTAAAGCGACACCGGTAAAGAATACTGAAAATATAGAAGGCGCGGAGAGAAAGGAAGACCAGAACGCAGCAGTGATGAGCTACGCAACGCTGCACGACACCAACGGGCGCCACATCTACGACCACGTGAGCGACAACGTGTACGACTCGCCGTACAGCGAGCGGATAGCCGACAACGTGGCGTACGGCCGCCGCAGCGACACCGACTCCGCCTACGAGCCCGAGCCCACGGGGCCCAGTGCTGTCGTCACCATCAACGGCGTCGCCGTGCGCTGAAACTGCTGCTGACGTCACAACTGTCAATTAGTGATTTAAACTTAAGTGAAAGTACTCTTGGGAACCGCACCTGAATGCCCGCATGATAGTGCGATATAACGCAGATAAGCAACTGACTTACGGTTAAGATCAAAAGACGATCAAACCTGTTTTACAGGAATTATTGTCCGTGTTATTAATATAAGTTTCGAGTGTATTATATTCCTTCAAAACACTCAGTTATTGGAATCTAATTTTTACATATTCTTAGACTCGCCGCGGTACTTTATATATTATAGATAATATTTTAAAAAATTCTATAAATATCGATCAATTGCTAAATTATGTATGGTTACCAATAAAAATTCGAGTGTTCAAACTGAATCTATAGTCTTAGAAATTAATTAACTTGTTTTATAAGAAGATTAAAATATATCGGTCAATGATTGTGTTCGACGTGTTCACCAACCCTCACTAAGTATTGAACCAAAGATGTAAAAAGAGTTGGAAATTGTAAAAAATATGTTTTTTTATATTTATGCTAGTTTACGTGTGCTGTACGAAGAATAAAACGTTTCATTTCGTGTTAACAACTTGTTTTCACTGACTTAAGTTAAACGTTATAGTATATTTACTGCATTATACATAAACAAATACCTAAATTTATAATAAGTACATACCTACTCGTTTTAAAAAGCATATTTCTGAAGTGATACTGTCGATTAGGTATTGACACATTGTTCATTGACGAAATTTTTATTGATGATAGTTCCGTTTAGTCACATTAATATTGTTAGTTTATTTAATACCTATATTATGTTAAAGGATAAGTAGCAAAGGTATTTACTGATTCACGCTTTGAAAAATGGTAAACTAAATGGCGCCGCAATCAACTATAATATTCGTAGCGTAACTTTATGTTGGCAAATGTTTGATTTTCTTAGTCTTATTATTTTTTACGTAATTTTAAACACTACTATAAAATATTCAAAATATTTAATACGTATCTTATGCAGTAATGTTTATTTTTGTAATGAAAGAATTGTTATGAAATAAAACGTTGATGCCAAAATAATAACGCTACTGTTTTTAATTAAAGCTATTAAGAATTTATATTTTATTATTTTAATATTTTCAATTTCATAGTCGCTTCTTCTGTAATTTTGTAATTTTTCCTTCGCTTCTAAGTCGTTGTAAATATTAAGTTGTAATTACATAGATAATGTTTTTTATAATATTATGTAACGTGTAGTATTATCTATATTACATTGACTTACTCCAAATGCAATCGATGTTGTCAGGGAGGTAGGTGCCTAAGACGAAAGTAGTCCCGATTAGAATCTTTTTTTTACGGCTCAATTCAATGCTTTTATAGTAAAATGTCTATAATTTGTTGTTTATAAATACCGAGATCATTATTTTTAGATCAATTATTTCAATATTTTCACCGTTTGATAGAAAGAGCATTTAGTTCGAATTGGCTTTTAAGTACATACTTCATTCAACCTGGTCATTTAAATGAAATAATAATTGTCACTCATTTAAAACGCCCAATAAAATAAGTAAGTAAGTAATGCCTTTTGGAAACTATTTCTTTGGTTTTCCGTATTTTCAATAATTAGAAGAGAAAATGCATGGATCTTTATTTTTTTTTTACTTAAAATAAAATATGCATTTCACATTCTACAATTATATTTAGATTTTTGTTACGGTATATGTAAAAGCTTATACCTGTCCATGCATGCAAGTAAATGTGTCACATTAAGGACTACAACATGGTCGGTTAAAGAAATAAATTGAACTTTTTTTATTATAGAAATGATGTGATGATAAATATAAGTGTTCATCTCTCTTCTTTATCGAATATAATGATCATTATAATTTGTTAACATATTTTTACGAGTATTTTATTTATCTGTACCTATCAACCATGTAAATGATCTTTAAGTATGTTCGTTAAATTAAATATAAATACAAATAGTGTGTATTTTTAATGGGGATCAGGAAAAAAACAAGGGTTTGGTAAACACTTTATTATACAAAATTGACATTACATAGAGACAACGACAATTATAATATGTTACCGATGTATATATTTATTTATATATGTAAGTAATAATATTTATAATTTTGTGCTACAACGTATTAATAAGGATTAACTATTAATGAAACACGAAATTCAAATTGTATCTTCATTGAAAGGAAACATACGGATTTATTTAAGGGTTATGAAAACGTATTAATTGGTTCTAAAATCATACAAACTATTGCTTTATAACATTCAATTATTTGTTTAACAGGTACACAGAGTAAGTAGAAAATTAGAGTTTATTTATGAGTTCAAGGAAATAATCAATGCCTACTTGAGACAAGCGACCAAACAGAGGCGTGCTTGCATATCAATTGCTTGTATCATGAGCTCAGGACGTCACCCTCTGTATTCGATCTCCACGACCAACATTTATGTTTGAGACGAGTTTTTTTATGGATTCTTTCAACCCGTATCCCCAAAGGTTAGTAGAGATAAGAAAAATTTAAATTGGTTATGTAAGTAATTAAGATCAATATTCGGGTAAATAATAACGATTTCGAGTGCCTGGCAGTGACGTTAGGACGAAAATCCGTCCGATGTCGCCAACATATAATGGTGTTGTATATTGACACTGGCACTTTTTCATGCATTGCGATTACGTATAAAAATATTTCTAATAATAAAAAAATAAATAATAATTACTTTTAGATTATTAGAAAAAATACGCACGCTATTTTAATTTATCAACAAAGAGTGCAAAACTGGTTATAACGAATGGACGTGTGCTTCTTAAGTGGAAGACGTTCAGCTAATATTGCTAAATGACAGCTGACATTAGTAATTGATCCCTAT
>DWDW01000820.1:0-13173 GCA_018245635.1 Mimoniades versicolor eupheme
AAAATTAGGTTTTTTTTTAATTCTACTTTATATCTATTAAACATCAATGTACCTACATATATTTGCGTTATTGTGTCACAATTTATTGAAAACAATAGAGCATTTAGAGAATATAGAGCTACTATACAACTATCTATATAACGAAATTAAAATTATAAATACGAATTCGGTTCTTCGTTCGTGTTTTGTTATCAGTTCAGTTCTGACAATTGTGTTCACATAAAATCGTTTTGCTCTCTGCCTACCCCGTATGGGACGTAGCGTGAATATACCATAAAAATAATAATAACAATAACACAAATAATAGTTAAATGTATGAAAACTTAAGTAATGCAGCCAAGTTATCGTCAATTCTTTTATCCTTCTAGTGGCCATACGGCTGCTCTCGGACTGGGTACGGTTAAAACGATAGCCTACAATAGTGACTTCGAGGCGAACTCATGCATATGTCGCAAGAATCTCATCACCGCTTAATTCTGAACGCAAAAAAGTTTGCTGTATGTAGTGAAAATATTTGACGCGCGCGGGTTGAGGGCACTGGGGCTATTGTTGCCTACACAATGTTGTTCTCTTGTGCAATATTGTTGAAATCGTCACTGTTGCGAAACCTTTGTACCTACCGTACAATGCACCGTCGCGTGACCGTCGGCGTCGGCGCGTCCTCGTGCGTCGGCATCAGGTGTGGACGGCGATGTGTCGATCGTCAATTGTTGCACTTTTTAATTCAATTGCACCTTAATTGAATATACAATTGAGTTTTGAGATTATATTTTGATCGTTGTATTAAAGTAACCTTTAGGTAAAAATCCATCTCCTGTAAATCCAATGTAAGAAATTTAATAATCATCATCATCATCAACTCTTTCATCATTTCAGGGTTGGACACAGATCTCCTCGGTCAGTTAGCAGGACCAGGGCCATAGTCCGCCACGCTGGCCAAGTGGCGGATTTTCAAGTGCCGGAAGTACAAGATTTTCTCACAATATTTTCCTTCGCCGTTGTAGCAAGAAATGTTTTATCTTAAAATCCACATTTTTATATACAGGTACCTACACTAAAATTTGAATCTAGGACACCCGGAATGGAAGGCTGAATTATAAATCACTAAGCTAACACTATTTTACATTGGGATAAGATTATATATAACAATCATAATATGAATTTTATTATACTCGTATGATATGCTTATCGAATAAATCAAAACTATAATTTAAGTGATAATAATTTTCAAGGCTTCACATAATCCGGACGCACGACGTTTCCTTTTAAAGTCAGAAACAGATTTGTTCTCATAGCGCGTTAATGTCAATTCTACATAATTCGAGGACATACATACAATGATATGAGTATCATTATTGCTTCCTGCATGTTATTATTATGTAACGTAAACTAGAAATAAAAATGTATTACAAATTTTTATTCACCTAACCTGACCTTATGTCAGTTTGTCTGTATAATATTAGAGTTTCAAGATTACCTTTCAATCTTAATTCAATTTCTTTTTATTAATTTTCAATTCTAACCGTTAAAATGATTGATACTTAATCTTTTAGACAGACATAACATTTTTTAATAAGATATATGATCCAAGATTTAAACCCGTCCCGCCTGAAAGGGGTGGCAGCAAACTGCTATCTGCTCTTTTTTTTCTATATAAAAACATAAGAGCTTACACACATTCGTAGTTTCATAGAAACGAACTACAGAACAATTCTAACTATAGAAATTGGAATTCGGAAACTTGCCTATAATATTTGGCTGGATGTAGCCACACTTAGCGTGATTCAATGTTTCCGCAGCTACTATCGCGGCGGCCTATACCCCTACAGCGATAAAATAAATTGGAGCGCTCGAAAACCTTTTTTTTTCACTGTGCAAGTCAAACAGTCGATCGCCGGTGGAGTGCAGGTCGGACGCAATCATTGAACATTTTCATAGCTCGACCTCGTGTGTACTTACTGAATTGCAATGAAAAAAAACCTATACTATATCGTTATGTACATATCTTTTTATTTTCAAGTTTCATTTATTTTTGTTTTATTAAATAACACGTGTACGTATCTCTTTGGTATATGAAAATGGAACGACACAGTTGGTCAATTTCTTTGTAACTGTATATCTAAATAACAATACAACTCTAAATATTATAAACAGCCTACGTTACCTCATAACATCAAGTTGTCAATTCCCCTATAACTATTTTCCGTATATGTTTAAAACCGATTATTAAACATTAAATAAAAAAAGACATCAATATCAGTCAACGCAAGAGAAACTAAGGACTTAATTGTTTCTTATTAATTGCTTTTTGAACCAAATAAAGAAAAAAAAACAATATTTTCAACTAATATGTGGGTAGCTAAAACTATTTAAAATACTTTGTCGAACCCAAGGCTTACCTTCAATACAAAGCAGAAAAAAATCCAAGTCTTACCTAAAAAGAAAAAAACTCCAATTAATTAAACAAGTAATCACTGCAGTATTTTGAAGTTAAAAATTAAAAATATTCTATAATAAGAGAAATATGAAGTCACGATTTACGAAATACACAAAAATTTCTGTTCAAGTTGCACGTTGAATAAAGAGATAAATAATATAATAATGAATGTGTTCGCTGCCGTGACCTCGCTACAATCGGCGGGAGCTCATGAAGGACCTCGCCTAGGTACACAACTAGACGGCTTCTCCGGAAGAAACAAACGAGAGTCAAGCTGTCTTACGTCTGCGATTGTCACATTTACACTAATTACCTACTTCACAAATGCAAGCCCCTGTTAAAACTACAAGAATAAAGTTAAACTTATCAACCTACTACACAGATTAGGTAATTTTAAATTTCAACATCGCATCAATACAAAGCCTTTATACACAGGTATAAAGAGACAGACTAATAAATCAAGCTATTAGCTAATTTTTTTTAGATTGCATTAATTTTGCACAATAATTATAATTATGATTTGTACATATATATTTAGATAGCTAGATATTATTAATATTCAACGCAAGTAATGCGCAAATACGATTTTGCAATTAATAAATGCCCAAGTTTATTTTCCTTAGGTACGGGTTGATGGGCATTCGTATACGAAGAGAAAGATGCATGTAGATTAATGTTAGGACTGTAATAAAAGTACATTCGGGACTCGGTGCCCTCTGCATACTTTCAAAGTGAACTGGGAAGGTGGTGTAATAGCAACAATTATTTTTTTTGCTGCTAATCGAAGCTGAAAAGCGACGAGAATATGAACGCGCACGAACATCGAAGCGGCCGCAACAATATCAATCAAACGAGCCCATAAAGCATTCATCGCTCGCGGCGGCCACGGTGGGGTATTTCATACCGGTCATATTTACATGGGGCGCGGACAGCGATCGCGAATGAATCTGAAATGAGGCAAATAAGCAATTACGCGCTTACATCGGGGGCTCGATTTCGCGATGTGAACGGAATTTCAGTGGAACGCACCGCTGGCCACGCGAGCGTCCGGCCAGTTGAGTGGACGCGCCGCCGCGCGGTATAACTCCAGCGTACTACCATCATCTTCACCTACCACAGTACTACAGGACCTTTAAAATTCATATTACATATCGGGTGTTAGTCTAGTAAAGACTAATTCACTCTACCCGACAACCCACGACAGAATGTCTTGGCGCCAAAACATAAAGAGAGCCGACCCCCAAACAACATGGGAAGGAGTAAAGAAGAAGAAGATTACAGTAAGAACTGAGAAATTCCATTCAATACTTACAATGGTACGATAATATGAGGAATTCGGCTGGTGTAACGCCATACCCACTAGGTCACATCATCAGCCAGTCCCAGTCAGCTGCTGAACGTAGACCTACGCTGAGGGGTTCTTGTCCGTAATCCCCACACTGGGCATGCGAGTTGGGGATCGCAGCAATTCATGTGGTCATGCAATAATTACGCTTTGGTAACTTGCTACTCGTACATTACTGGCCATTATCAGATAAAGGAACATGATAGAACTCGTTAGAACCAGTTAGAACTAATTTTATAAGGCTTAGGATATTTATCATTATTATTCTATTTCCATCCACAGCTGGATATAACCCTCTCCAATGGCACACCCCTGAGTTCGATCTTCATTCAGCACTTCGTGTCCAACCGCTTCCAGCCACTTAGTGTCTTTTATCACTCCACCTAGTCAAATGGTGTCCTACGATTGTATTCATGTCCGATTTATCCGCACACGAACATCGTAAATCACAGCTCCGATCATTTACTTTTAACCTTGTAATTGATACGTTCGAAATGTACCGACTTGTGCGAAGTGTATTGCAACATACATATGTATATTACAATTTCGTCGACTCAGCGCACGAATATTACACACGGCGGCACCGCGGCCGTCGCGGCGGCGCGGGTCGGTGCTGCGGCCACCGTAAACGCGACGAACATTATTTGTTATACAAATTATCATCATCAACTCCCGTTTTATCGTCCCGCAGTTGGACTCGGTGTCGTAGCAGAATAAGGAAAGATTAAGGCCACAGTCTGGCACGCTAGTTTAGAATGAGTTGTTAGACTTCACGTCTTAGAAAACTGTATATAAAAAACTGTAAGGTATGCGGGTTTCCTTATGATTAAGTGATATTTTAATATTAAGCACCTACTGTAAAACACGTGTTTTATTATCCGTATAAACCTCGTTACACGCTGCAAACTAATAATTAATAGAGTAAAACCTATTATAGACTGATCCACGGTAGTGAACTCCTAAGTTAGCCTCGTGGACTACCAGACCAGAAACCTTAATGATCTTGCCTTGTACAGCAACGGTGAGACCACCTTTAATATCCCAAGAAACAATTTCTATTCCGCTAATTTAAAAAAAAACATTGTTACTTATATTTATACGTATACAAATAACATTGAATTAATTAATTAGCATAATAAAGTATCGTTAAAACCACACGTACTCGTATTGTGCAACGTTATTAAATAAACCAACTCTTCATTCGGTTTATTTGATGAATAGACGATTCGACCGTACCTACTACATGCCTGTGTGAAAAATGTTTACGATACAATATATTTACGGCGTAGAATCGCGGGCCACGTGTTGTCTGCAGCACACTGCTTCTACAGTTTTATCATGAAAATACGCAAAGGATCCAATTTACATAATAAGCTCTCACGCAGCGAGCGCGATGTATTCAGATTTTTGTTATTATTTCACCTTATTCAATCCATTTCGAAAATTGTATTATGGATTCGAATCAAACACACTGATAACAGCAATGTAAATTTAATATTCATCGCGGAGTTTGTGTGTCAACAGGTTTAAAAGATAATAGCGTTCACGTGTGAGCGCTGGCTGCGCGTCACACCGAACACAAAGTCTAAAACTTGCAACGCGATCTCATTATAAATATACGTCTATTGTGTCATACTTTTGTTTAATTCGTGTATTTTATATATGACATATTGAGTCTAGACTCAGTGCGTGTATGGGCTGATCTATAACAATATTACATTACGATTATCATAAACATTGTTAAAATCGGAATAACTGTCATTTATTTATTAAGAAATACTATGAGCTTTAGCTAGTTCTCAATTTTTAAAATATAATCTACCAAAGCATTACTATCGTATATTCGCTTGAGGGCTACGAGATTTACCGTAGTGCTAGTGAGATGAAATAAAACGAAATAGTCGGTAAGGGCACACCGACACAGCATTGGTCGCTCGCCAACTGTCGCACGACATCGCGCCCGCTCCTAGTCCCCACAATGGAAATAAGGCGGCTTCCACACTGCCCCGCGCCACGCGACACCGCACCGTACCGCCACAGTCGCGCGCGCCGTCTCCTGCGCTCTAAGCCGTTGTCAAAGAACCGTATTGGGAGTTTTATCAATACGAAGCATTTCAGTTCAACTGTAAGAAACGTGGTTCCGCTCACCGTCGTGGAGCGCGGAGAAGTGTGTGGACCACATAAACGCCACAGTATTAAATATTCTGCTATGAATCATTCACCCTGCGTTTATTTATTTTTCACTTGATGATTGCACACGTACATATATGTATATTAAAAATATAATTAATAAGTAAGATCATTTCAATGTACTGTATTGTTATCATATCGTATTCAAAATTGGATAACTACTTTTTTTAAATCATATATTAAAAGGTGACCCCATTATTTTGATGAAACATCTCTACATATAATTAACGCCAAACCGTATAAAGTCATAATATATGCCAAGCTATCTACTCGTATATAAATAAATAAATAAAATAAAAAGCCTTTTATTTCCTGCATTTAGTTAGTTACAGAGTATTTGAAACAAATTTAAAGGGAAAAAAAATAACACAAAAATATTACATAAAAGAAATAAAATAATAACAATGAAAAAAATGTAAATAGTAAATTTAAAGTGTAAAATTTTTTAGTTTGTTATGGTGAAAAATGTGTAGTTTAAAAATGTATTTAATTTAATGTATTAAAATTTGTATGCGTTTGCAAGAACCCCTCCTCAAGCGAGGGTGAAGGCCTCCTCTAAAGAGTTCCATTTAGTTCTATCTTACTCGTATATATCGAAGGCATAAAATACATATATCAAACTCCGCGTTGTATGCTGGACAAACGACGCGTGATAACACACTACGCGCTCTAATTAGAGATACTTCTATGCACATGCATTTTGACTCCCACATAATCGTTTCGTGCCATTTATGTGAACCATGCCACATATGTACATATATTTACAGCACCAACTACTCCAAACAACTTGGTAGAATTTTATTACCTAACCTTAAATAGAACATTTATATTTCAATCTTATTATATTCCTGTATCGCAAATAGACGGCCTGCATCCGACGGCACATGATTGTATCATAGCTAATAAAACCATCATAATTGCATCTGTAGACAGAGTCGACACTACCTATAACGGCTAGTGGTAGAAATGTTGACGGGAGCATAAAACAAAACGGACATAGCGTTGGTCAGCGGCCAACAGTCGCGCGACGTCGCTCGGGCGCACGGCGGCGCACACGTAGCGGTGTGACATATGGCCCCGATAATCGTTACCGAGTACCTCGCCGGACTAAGGGCTACAGTCGTTGGGTATGAAGGGAATGATGAGCGCGGATGAATCACGTCACATCTGTAAAGATACTTGACTCTCAGTGCTCTCTGCGCACCCCGTAACAGACATGGCGTAATGATATAATAATAGTGATCATAATCATAGGTAACGGGTGAAACGTTGGAGTGTTCTACGTTCCTCTGCCTACCTCTTCGGGGATGACAGGCGTGATATTACTTAAGTTTTTATCATAATCATTATATCAACTTAGTTCCACTGTCGTACTTCCCCTAAAAAATGTCACAACATTCGATCCTCCACTCATGTCATAGCGTCGTCGTTGCGCGTGCGATATCCATTGTGTTTTCACAAACTTTACAGGTGACGCAAGAAACCAATTTTCTAAAAAAATACCCAGAGTATTCAAATAATTTATTTTTAATTCAATACAACGACAACGTTAAAGTTAACGTTTTAAGTTACGTTCGGATAGATAACGTTATTAATAATTACCAAATTAAATTTATTTTAGCTATGTGAATAACTTCATTTATCCCATAGCTGTTTTTACAACATATGTGTTCTGAGAAACAACGAATAAAACTGCGCAAAAAACCGAAAATAAATAAAAAACACATAGCGATTTTTGCACGCACAATGACGGTATAATTCAAAAGACAATTAGCCTCCAAGAGATTTAAAATACCTATGTAATATTACTTAATAGTAATTTACTTTACTTAACATTACAACTATTTTTACTAACCGTTCAATAACTTAGTGTCTAATTCCATCTTATTTAATGCTTTCGTAGTATTAGTATTTCGTAGTGTTAATTACGCTGCACGTGCAATTGGTAATATGTAGGTATCGTGCGTAAAACGTTCATATTAATAAAAGTGACGGATTAATAATATTTATCAAGCACTCGCGGGGCGCCACACATTGCATCTAATTGGCATTTCCTACTCAAAGCAAAAATAGCACAAGTTCTAAATGGAGTTGGTATATTAGCAGCTTAGTAAGCGAATGTTGACCCGCTACTGTGTTTGCCGTAGTTATGATGTCAGTATGATTTAAAATGTTTCCTTCATTTGCAATACCACACTCATTAATTTACAATTTGCGAATAATATACTTGAGAATTGCAATTATTATATATTTATACTTGAGGTAGTAAGTAATTGAAGAATTAAGTACATATTTTTAATAGTTTAATTAATTCTATTATTTATTAATTTTTAAAACCACCACCTTTATTTTATTAACATACTGACTGGTAAAAATGATCCAACGAATATTATTACGAAAGTTTCACTGATGTTATCAACAGTATGCACTATTCAATACAATAACAGCGTGGGTAATAACAGGTAACATGTAAAGTATTCAGGTTTATAAGCGCTTCGTTACTTATTACATAACACCTATACTTATTAGTCTCATTTCACAATGTGTTCAAAATCTCTTTCGCAACAGACCGCCGAAGGTGCCCACACCGCCCGGTAAGGCAGGAGTGTGCCGGCGAACGCATTCTGAATATTAAACCGGACACTGTATAGAAACATCCAGTGATAATTGTATCAAGTACTCGTGCGCACACGTCACTGACGAATAACAAATCGCATCAACTTTAAAACGTCTAGGTAACAAGACTCACATGGAGCTCTTAATTTGCACGAACTAATTATTCTAGAACCTTCGTTAAAAATGTAAGGCATTTATAACACGACATTGGGCTTTTTATTTAAAAAAATATATACGAAAGTAATTATTTTCGAACGTGGATTGTTTCAGCGAGGTTCAAGGTTACTAATATTATAATTAGAGGAAATTCCTGAAACTGATTATGCATTCACGAGAGCCTATCATGAAAAGTTATACTTATATCATCACGCCAGTTCTCTTAGGGGCAGGGAGGGTATGCCGATTGTCAATTTTCCCGTACTTCTTCTACAGTTATCATCCTTTTCACAAGTTTGAAATCTTACATAAATTAAACAGACTTTTTAAAATAGAAACATACTTTGTTTATAAAAACAGTTTATCTTTCAATTCTCAGTACCTATAGACATACATATAAACAAAATGTCAGTTCATTGACATCGAATATTTCTCACGCTTTGCGAAACCTTCGTCATATAAATATGCCTTTGTGAATAAAATACTGCCACTTATTGTGATCAGTTGTTGTGATATCTACATAGAATCTCCATGATAAAAGTAGATATTACGAGTTTTACTCCTTCGTATACAATGTCACGACTAATAATAATAAGGTTTACATAACAATTAGGTCAATGGGGTTAACGTTACAACATCTGCATTTCATTTACAATTCGGATTTCTATAAAATTGCCTTACGAGAATAACAATTGTCTCTGTAATGTAATGTACAATGTAATGTGTATAAGCAAGGCTTAGGTGATATCACGGCGGTGCCGGCTTCGACGTACCGTTTACGAGTATGTCGCATTATCCAGTTATGATACTGGATAATTGGTATCTTTAGTGTTACCTATGTACCTCCTAATCTCAATATAACGTATCTGTCTCTGCCGACTACAATTTCTAATGACAAAACATATATACAATGCAAATGCTGACTGATGGATGCAAATGGCGAGAGAGACCACGACTCACCTGTCCTGACTGTTAATTAAATAGATTAGATACCAGCTGATGGTGGGAGTCACAAGTGTCCGAATGCGGCGTGCGTGTGTGAAGTGAGTGATGAGTATAGAAGATCATCAGATCTATGGCTAGAGCTATTAGAACTTGGTGCACTCCGCATGCTCTTTAAGGGACTTGGCATGATTATATAACAATAATAATAATTATAATCCTTCTACTAGCCTATGTCTCAAGTAACAAAACATACAACGAGTACAACAAACGCGGCTGGACTATTCATAAATAGAAGATGTTTTCTACACATCTACTACAATGTACGTGCGAGTGGCGGCGAGCGCGCCATAAATCGTGGCACCTTTTGTGGCCCGCCGTCCGCGCGCCACTGCCGGACGATCCCGCGACGCACGGACGGATTAAATACAATATTATCGTCGTAAATACGTTTGTAATCCGCGTTCTTTTATTTTATTGCCCTCATGTTTCCCATTCGCATACAACGCGCAAAGATAAACACACGCTCCTAGCTACCAACTCATGATTGCACCTAGCTAGAATAATGTTATGACGTGTCATCCTTGACACGTCATAACATTATTCTAGCTAGTTCTGGTTTATTGTCAAAAAATTACATAAGTTGGATTGTACTTGGCTTTATGACCCAATTTAGTGAGAATAAAAAAACAATCCGGCAATAAACTAATAAACAAAATCGGTACGAATATAAATTCATCGCCCTTTCTTTCATACAGACAAAAAGTGTGATGCAAAAATAGAATAACGTGGGAAATATTGTTGACTAATGATATAGTAGGACTAAAAATAGTGCCCAATATCGTAGGGGTCTTTTAATAAACTCCAAATAGCGTTCGTGAACTTCTGAAGCGACAAAGGAATAATGACATAATCAAATTAAACATTGTGGGCTAAGTTTGTTTCAATTTAATGTTTTTTAAGTTGTTTTTTTACTATCTGTGTCTCAAACACTGGAATAAGGATTACATTCGCTCATTTATTTGGACGCCTTTTGCCAGATATTCACTGCCAAAGTGAGTGACCAAACATTCACTCCAACAACACACACACATACACACAGCCAAATACATTTTTTAAAATGCAAATAAAAAATAAATAAATCCCCAGAAGGAACATAGCCTTTATCGTTTCAAAGAAAAATTTGTTGCGCCGAACGTACCTATTCTGAAGAAGTGACGTCAATAATTTCTATTTTGGAGAAAAAAAATGAATTGGTTAATGGACCTAAAATATTTATAGATGGCAGTTACAGATATAAAACGTAAATCCATAAAACGATTTTTTTATAACCGCAAAATGTCGGATGTGGCCACGTAGCCGTATTTCTTAACCAGCAGAATAAAACACAATACAAACATATTTAATATACATTTGAGCACGTTAAGTGTGTGGAGATATTTGGCACTGAATGCTCTCTGCCTAAGTCAGCATAATCCATTGCTAAACCACCCGAGATTTGAACCTAAGACATGACGGTCGGCAGCCGCGCTCACAACAACTCCACCAACGAGGCAGTCTATTAAATAAAATCAAGTATTAGTATTAGTGTAGTCTAAAGCACTACTATGTAGAATTATTCACTTCACTTTTTATAGTCTCTACGTCTCTACTATAAAAACCCCGAAGCGCAATATCCCGGATACACGCACTACTTGCGGCAGCGTTTTTTGTTAGCAGCATTTTACACTACTATTGTACACGAAATACACTTAAAAATTCAAGGTTTAATTTTTCTACTGTATTCAACCCCGACCTAATGGCGTAATAATAGATTGTTTCAACGTACGTTCGAACGTACATATGTAGATACTAATGTACGAAGAAGTTTAAAATTGAAACTGCACTGAGCGCCGGCCTATAGCCTAACTACACTAACACTCCTCACTAACCCAACACTTCTCATTTACAATAGCCTTAACACTTCTCATGCTAACTGTAGCCTTAACACTTCTCATGCTGAGTGGAGACCCATGTCAATCAATGGACCAGTAAAAGAGTGGATTGTGATTATAATGAGATTCTAAACATATATGTGTATCATATCAACATTTAATAAAAAAAAGTATTAATTTCTGGTAGTACCTACAATACAAATCTATAGTTGCCCTACCATTTTCAACGTAGATATACCTTCACTTAAATATATGTAGGTATATAAAAGAACTCGCCTATGATTGTACGATACAGGTGCTGGCTACGTGAGGATTAGCTCGTCGATAGGATTTGAAGCAGCCCCCAGGCTGGCTCTCCGCAACACATTAGCGTTGCAGTGGATAGACTGAATTATGTTAGAGGCATCGGAGCGGCGAATACAATATGACGATCATTGGTCAAAATACAAAGCCGATTATAAAAAGTACAAGTGGAATTGATTTAGAAGTTTTTTCCTAGAATATCAAAATTGAAAACAACATAACATAACATCACCTCACTATCTTCTCGATGGGCTAGGCAGAATAATGTAGTAACCTACTCCGATATACCAGTCATGTTATTGAGAATAACATAGCAATATTAGCGCTATACTAAAACTAGATCCACTAGCAGAAGTTGTATCAAGGTTGAAAATATTCAATCGCGAGCTGTTGATACAATCTAGGCCGGACCAACGCATACACAAATGTAACAGTCGATTGTTATGGCTGACGACACACTACACTGGACGCCGGCAAGGTAGATTAAGCTGATCACAATAGGTGGCATGACTTCATTCCAATCATCGGCGCTGAGATGGAATGTGACGCATCGTGCATTTTAAACGCGCTCCAATATCACAACAAAAGGAAGACGCAGTAATTAGCATTGTATCCACTACGGTATATTGTTTGCTGCGGCTCTACTTTGCGAGCGTTCGTTAATACGGTGGAGTGAAAAGAGTACGAGAGCTGATTCCCTCTTTGTTCATATTCGATTCCATCAAAGATACGTCAATTAATGTTTATAATTGGTTTCAACATCATCAATCTTTATAGCGTTTCACTGTTGGAAATGGGTTTTGCTCTCAATATAAGATGAGGTCATTACCATAATCGGCCACGCTGGCCAAATGCGGAATGAGAGAAATAATTAGTTTATAAAGTTCTTCAGGAAAACTCAGCGTGCATTTTGCAAACAAATGTATTCTAACTTGTCATATTTAATACGAAATGAAATATGCTAATGCAATAAAATACGTAATATAATAAATAACTTCATAATTGACTGCCTCGTTAGTCCGGTGGTTGCGAGCGCGACAGTTGATCCAGAGGTTCTGGGTTGAAATCTAATCTAATACTAACTATTACATATTAGATTTTTCTAAATTAGGTTTTCTAGCAGTGGCTTACACTGCTGTCACAGCGGCCCTCACTACATAATATCACCGTCTCTTTAACACACACACACACACACACACACACACACACACACACACACACACACACACACACACACACACACACACACA